>VDFB02325322.1:0-93041 GCA_007258455.2 Sequoia sempervirens
AGATCATACAAGTTATTTTTGCTAATATTGCTTCATCTACCTCCCCTCTTCCTTTGGATATACCTACTTCCACCATTTTTCCATCCCATAGCATTATCCCTACTTCCACTAGTGAACTATCCCATAATTTTCATCCTTCCTCCACATTCATTCCTCTTTATGTCCTATCACCTAATTACACCTATTCCATCATACCCAACTTCCACATGTGTGATAACATAAATTTCATACCCTACAACTTTGTTATTATATTTTTGTGTCCATTCTAGAGTGATCCCATTTTTACATATAATATTTTGACCCCTTTATTCCTAACCAAAGTCATCCCTAGTGTATTATGGATGAAGTAGAATATGAAGGAGGTGAAGATTGATTTTGATGAACCCATTTCCATTCTTTGTGATAGTACCATTGCTATAGTAATTTCAAATGATCTAGTAATGCATTTAAGGACAAGGCATATTGCAATCAAGTATCATTTTTTGAGGGAGAAGTTTGAAAAAAAGGAAGTAAAGTTGGAATATGTTGAAACCAAGGAGCAAGTAGTAGACATTTTCACACAATATCTTCCTAAGGAGACTTATGAGTTTCTTCGAAAGAATATGGGATTTATTGCCCCTCCTCTTGAATCAAGAGGAAGCACAGGTTGAGGGGTATTATTTTCTCCCTACCACCAGAAGAATAGGTGGTCTTGTGGAATGTTTTTAAAAGTAGTGGGGTATGGACTCAAGGGGAGTCTATCTGGGAAATCGGTTTTCATAATGTGTAAAGTGTCAAAAAATACAATTGACCTTTTCCATTGATGTCTAAGGGAGGGGGAAATGGAACTCAAAATGTTATATCTTTTAAGGGGAGAAAGTGGAACTCGATGTTTGATCCAAACATATTAGATTTTTCTTTGTGTGTGGCTAACATTTTGTTGTTTTCCATTAATGATAAAGGGGGAGATTGTTGAACAAAGGTTATCATTGATGTCAAAGGAGTATAATGAGTTCATTGGTGTCAAAGGTGCTCACTGATGTCAAAGGAATATGGTCAATAGATCAGTGAGAATTAAATCTAATTATACTATCATATAATTTTGAGTTGCAGAAGTATATATTGTTAGCTATATTAATAAAATCAATTGAGGATTGTCTGTAGTATCATACTACATCTATTCATGTTGATGGAAGTGATCTAGAAGTTTGATCTAGAATGTTTGAGTTCAATTACTCAAGGTAGAGAAATTTCTCTAGCAATACATTTATGTTTAGTATTTCTTCTTGAAGGAAAACTTGGATTTGTGGTTCAAATGGAGAGTATGTCTACACATGTTCTATCATATTCCAAAGTTTCTAAGAGATATGTTTAGCATGCATTTTTTTTGAAGTGACTGAAGGGTCAATGTGCTAGATATTCATTTGTTGGTGTTCTAGAACTATATGGTAATAGCTAGTATCATGTAGCATTTAGTGATAACATGAGATGGTAAAATGGTTCCAAGTTAACGTTCCTGTGGAGGCACATGAAATCATGTTCTTTTGATGACAACACATTTGATTTAGGACTGACCTACTACGCATTTCGTGTAATTTGAATTTAGGTCCACCTTATGTTGTCCTGGTTAATTGGATCCACATTTCATAGTGATGTTATTATGTCTCTTGCATATGTCCCAATAATACTTTTAATGCAAGTTGTGTGTGAAAGAACCAGAGAATATGAGTAAGTAGATGTACATGAGTATGGAGTGTGAGAAGCAATTATGTGAGCTAGTGTTATTCAATCTGAGCATCAGAGTATTTATGTGCCATCATCAAAATCTCTTAAAGGGGTGTAGTAGTGTGGCTAGATCAGAGTTCTGGAAGCCTTATTGTAAGTTGTGTGTATTCCAGCATTATTGGCTAGAATTTTGGTGTTTTGCTAATTGGGATTGTTGCCCACATCATTGTGTGGGGATTGGTGTCTTCTAGTAAGGTTGATTTCTAAACCATTTGGTGATTTGTCTGGTGAGTTTAGAGTTGCTACTTCCTGTCAGGTGATTCCTTGTTTATATTACTTTATGAGGGCTAGTTGGATGAGATCCAAAACAACTATTCCTCAGCATGGTTTTTTCCCATCTTGGGTTTCCCACATATATCTAAGTGTTCCCTTCCAATGTGAATGTGTGTTTATGTGATTTCTTGGATTATGGTGGTTGAAACACAGATTTAGGTTTCATATTGGACCATATATGTGGAGTAAGGTTTAAATTGATTTGATCTCTTGATTCACCCCCTCTCTCTCGATGATTGTGTTCCCTTCATAATTATTTTTATATTTGGCATTACTCGCTGATATAGGATTTTAGGATGCTGTCATCCTCTATTGAATCTTCCCATGCTACTCGATGTTGAGGTATTTGGTTCTTGCAAAGGATAGTATATATACAAAGACTTGTGATTGTGAATTGGGTTGGATGTGTTGATAGCATATGGTCTACTTTTATGATGATCATACCTTGATTTTGAGTTATGGTTAGTTGAATGCAATTATTATTCTAGATATGGTGATTATTTTTTTTAAAGAAAAGAGGTAAAAATTTATTGAATCAACTAGCACACTACAACAAGCAGGGCCTCAAGCCCAAAAGAGGAAAAAACTAAAACAAAAAGAAGCCCCCGAAAGGGGCACAACTAACCATCCATATCTTCCTTGACCAAACTCTCAAGAGCATGAACACAATCTGGAGGAAAGTGAGCCAAATCTCCCACCTTCCATCCCTCCCCATGATCAAAATCCCACTTAGCTAGGCCATCAACAATCCTATTCCACTCGTGGGGAACATAGCAGAAAGAGACTGCCTCTAGAGAAGCACTCAAACTAAGAATTTGTCTACCCACCACAACCAGATGCCAATCCACATCCTCCATCTGTTGCAGATTCAACATATCCACCACAACCTGGGAGTTAGACTCAGATAATCTTGTTCCATCCAAGAGCACATCCTCTTTCAAGAGCTAAGAGGACAACAAGAGCCTCCATGTAATTATTGGTCTGTAATTCCTCATATTCTAAGAAAAATAAAATAACCTTACCTGAGCTATCCCAACCAATTCCTCCAACCCAGCATGCCCGGAGTTTCCCTTAGAAGACCCATCAGTATTAATCTTAAGAGTCCCTAGAGTGGGGGGACCACTTTCCCTCCTTACAAACCTTCCTTTTAGCTTTCCTGCTTCTAACCCGTTGTTTCTTACAAAGAGAATCACTAGAATCAGTACAAAAAATATTTAAATTTTGAATCACTCTCACATCTCCTAGATCAATATCCTCAAAGAGATCACACTTCACAGCTAGGGTCTCTTGAAGCATATTTATTACTTGCAACCACACTTGGTGCACCATCTTTAGCTTACCCTGAAATATCCTGTGATTCCTTTCCAACCACACCTGCCAGATAATAAATCCTGGACCAATATCCCAAGCCACCTTAAGAAAAGAAGTCTTAAAAGGGGGTCTACCAAGACTACTCCAAAAATCAACCAGAGAGTTAGCATGAATACAAGCATGCTCTGAAGCTTCCCACCACCAATGGCAAATAACCCTTGTGAAGGAGCATTAGAAAAAGAGGTGCAAACTATTTTCTTCACTTTTATTACATAAAACACAAATAGAGGGCCCATGAACACCCCTCTTCTGAAGATTCTCCCAGGTAAGACATTTATTCTACACCACAAGCCACAAGAAAAATATATATTTGTGCTAAGCTGACTTATGCCAAACCTGCTTCCACCAAGAAATGTCCATCCTGTCAAAAGTTAGTCTTTCTAACACTTGATATCCAGAGGCCACTGAAAACTTTCCCTTGAAATTTTGTCCCCAAGCGAGGATATTAGCTTCTCTCAAAGAGTTACATGCTCTACCTACAAGAATCCTAGTAAGAGTCTCCCTCTCGCCCTCAGAACCCCCTGGAGGCCATTCATATGGTTCTTTCCATCTGGCTACCTTGCTATGACCCACCCTTAAAGTCACCTTAAAGTCCTCAACTTTACTCCAGCCTGCTGCAAGAAATCTATCACCAAGAGGTTGAAGGTGGGGGTATTGAGACAAGATAGGAGGGAACCCATCCCAAGAATCCTCCCAAAACAAGGCTTCTGAACCCCTATTACAAATCCAGAAAATACCCTTTTTAACTAACTGCGCTCCTCTCTTCAAAGTATCCCAAATCATAGATGCCCTTCTTGTCAAATTGTATCTTGGTACATCTTTCCCATCCACCCCCCCAAGATACTTAACATTAAGGATTTTAGCCCATCCTTGATCCTGGCTTATGCACCATCTCCAAAAGAGCTTAGCAACAAGAGAATTACCATTCAAGCTCATTTTCCACAAACCAAGGCCACCATCCTGCTTTGATATGTAAACACAATCCAATTTGACCAGACTTCACTTAAAGGAGAGCAAGTTACCTATCCATAAAAACTGTCTGGAAAGAGCATCAAAACCCTTAATGAAGCTAGCGGGCAATCTACACAAAACACCTGTAGATAGGCAGTGCCTAGACCACAAACTTCAAAATAGTCACTCTACTAGTAGTTGAAAGCCACCGATGGGTCCAATGACTCACCTTACTCTGAAACTTGTCCAAAATTTCCTGCCACACACCCCCCATTAGTCTATGGTTTGAAAGAGGGATTCCAAGGTACACAAAAGGAAGGGTTCCGATTTGAAACCTCAAGATTCGAGCAATTCGACCTTGAATAGGAGCAAGGGTATTGAAGAAAAAAATATGGGACTTTTCTTCGTTGATCTTTTGCCCTAAGGCTTTCACATAAATATCCAAAGCTCTTCAGAAACTAACTGCCTCCTGAATTCTTTTTGCACCCATAAAAGAAGTATCATCCACAAATTAGAGGTGGGAAGTGGGAGGAATGTCATGCCCCCACTTCCAACCCTGAATCAAACCCTACCTAACTTGAGACTTTAGAAATCTTCCCAGAACTTCAGCCATCAGAATGAATAGGTAAGGGGAGAGAGGATCCCCTTGCCTAAGCCCTCTAGTTGCCCCAAATAAGTTTGTAGGTTCACCATTAATTAGGACAACAAAAGAGGGTGAAGTAATACAACTCATTACCTAGCTAATCCACTCCTCCCCAAAACCAAAAGCCTTAAGAATTTTTTGTAGAAGGCTCCATTTGACCCTATCATAAGCCTTGGCCATGTCCAGCTTTATCCTTAGAGGCAACCATAGAATACACAACTTCTGCAACTATGATAATCCCATCCAAAATCTATCTTCCTATGACAAATCCCCCTACTCCTCGGAGATTAGATTTTTGAGCCATGGCTTTAATCGCTTAACTATCACTTTTGTGATTATCTTGTATGTCACATTGCATAAAGCACTAGGTCTAAAGGAGTTAAGAGAGTTAGCTCCTTCCTTTTTTGGGATGAGAGAAAGGAAGGTTGCATTCAAATCCTTAAGCATCTGCTTATTGCTAAAAGACTCCTACATTACTTCAAAGAGGTCCATCTTGACTATATCCTAGAAAGCTTGAAAGAACTCTATAGGAAAACCATCCGGTCCTGGGGCTTTACCATTTTTCATTCCAAACACCACTGCTTCTATCTCAAGTAGAGAAATTGGCTTAATAAGTGCTTCATTCATTTCAAGAGTGACAATGGAAGGAATGTACCCAAGCACCAAATACTCCTCAAACCTAGTAGGATCAAAGTCTTTTGAAAACAAACTCCCAAAAAATCTAGTAGCCTCAAGAGCAATCTCCCTATGAGAGGAGACCAGAGTCCCCTCCTCCGTCATGAGAGAATTGAGAGCGCTCCCATGCCTTCTATCCTTTACGGTGTTGTGGAAGAGCTTAGTGTTTCTATCCCCATTCTGGAGCCAATCAATCTGAGCCTTTTATTTCCAATATATCACCTCTTGTAGCTCCCATTTCTCCAATTCTCTCAGCGCCACAACTTCTTCTCTATATAGCTCATCAGAAAAACCATGCTCTTTGATTTGATGGGTAATAGTGTTCACCCTCAGCTGAGTATCTCTTTTAGCTACAAAGAGGTTGCTAAAGCACACCCGATTCCACCTTTTTAGCTTAAACTTAACATACTGCAATTTCTTGACAAAGGAAAACATAGCAGTGACATAAGCAAGCTTCCCTTCCCTCCACCAAACAAGCATATGATCCTGAAGAGAAGCCTCCCTCAACCACATAAGCTAGAACTTAAAAGAGGGATTCTTTGTCCTTCGAAACTTAGAAGCAGACAAAAGAATTGGCCAGTGATCTAAACCTCTCCAATCCAAAATCTTCAATCTGGTATTCCAACTATCCACCATCTAGAAGCAGGACACAAGAAATCTATCTAATCTTTCTACTATCGCCTCTACCCCACATCTTCTATTATTCCAGGTGAACAAACCATTGGAAGGTGTAATATCCACAACCTTCAAACTTTCAATGTCACTCCTCAAGAGGCCTGCAGAAGGGTTGAGCTTGGGATTACCACCTCACTTCTCTTCCAAACTTAAAACTACATTAAAATGCCACATAGAATCCATGAGAACAAGGAGCAAGAGAACAAACATATCCTATATGTGACACAAGCAAAAGCTTTCCCAGCCAAATCAATTGAACTTTTTCAAACATTGAGTGACAGAGAGATTCTCCTTGGGTTTTATGACAAGTAGCCACCAAAGGGACATAGAAGACCTATTAGAGACCCACAAAGTGGGACCTAATACAGGGTCCCATAAAGAGCTAAGCCCTAGACATCCTTGGTGCACCATTCATTGACAAAGACATCTAGTATTATTGTTAGGCATAATAATAAATGTGTAAACATCCTATCAATAGATAACAGTTTCCTAAATAAAACCACCTCGGAGAGTAAGACAATCAATTCTTGAATAGCCTTTTATCTAGGATGCTATTTAGCTCACTTACATTCCATGAAAGAACAATCATTTTTGAGATAGAGAAAAGTGTGAATCTATGGTCTTCCTTAAACCAGAAACTCCATAAAGTCTCTCCCACTAACTTCACCCCTTTTTTTCTAGTCTTTCTTCCTCCTATTAAGAGGCTTCTCACGAGTATCTTTCTTTATGGCCTTTGATGAATACCTAAAACCTAGAACCTACCTTTATACTCTCACATCCAATCTTACCCGGTATGAGACATAGGATGAGTAGAGGAGCAAAAATCACTCGCAATTCTTGCATCACTTGCTCCCCAACACCTCGATGGGCCCCATGGAGTATCGTGTCCATCACACCCAACCACTTCCTCTTGGGATGGGTTTTGGATAACATTATTCATCTCCACCTATTTCCCCTGCCTCCAAGAGATCTTGTCCAATAGGCATATTAGCAATAGTTCCATCAAACTATTCCAGATCATCTAGAGCATCAAACCTATTGAAAACCTCATCTACTTGTCTGTCCTTAAAGGTCCTCTTTTGGCCCCGACCCTTATTATGAGCTCTTACAGGAATGAAACCCTCCTTGTCCTCCCTCATGGGGGCTTTCCCTTTATCTTGATTAGGAGGTGCACTGGCCAACCCCATTTTTGAATCCCCTGCAGGTTTAGATTTGGGACACATCCTCTACAAATGCCCATATTCATGAGCTTAGAGAATGATTAAAAAAATTGGTTGAGTTTTCTATAAAATTTTTAAAGTTTTAAGTGATCATAATTCAACATTATCTAGATATTGCTATGCACAATAGTATGCTCCTTTAACAATTCTCTTTGAATATTAGAAGATCCCACATCCCTATGCTTTGACTAAATTATTATTCTCCTAGCACAACCATTATGGCTCATCACCTCAATATAAATTTTTTGATTGACTCGTAAGACCCTTTAGCCAAGAAGACTCTATTAGCATGTCTCCTATATCTATCATAATTATACTTTAGCTAGCATGAGTTTTGTATCACTTCAATTACATGAAATGCAAGGGTAAGTTTAATATTAGGAAGCTTTATTTTATTACCAAGTAAAGGTGTACCCCCTAAAATTCCACACAAGTGATAGAGTAAACACGCGTGATTGATTTAATATATATGAGATTAGTATCAAAGATCATTACCACCTAGCTCCATACACCCTTCCCCACTATAATTGTCATCATTTAGATTCACATATATTATATATTTTATAACATTTACTTATTCCTTTATTAATACTTGAGATGATCCCATCATTTTCTTTGGTAACCATTATCCTTATAGGCCTACAACTATATTTACACTTTTGGTTATAATCTTCCCTCATATTTTCCTTTTATTTAGGTTTGTGATGATATTCAAGTACAACCTTCTTTTTTTGTGTTTAAATAAAAAGGAATAGATTCATTAACTACCACCTCTTTTATATACCACTGGTGCAACCCTCTACGCTAACACTTCCACTAGGGTAGCGTCGATCATTAAGTGATTGGTGAAGACTCTAGTGTTAAGCTGCAATGACATTACTATAGTTATTATGGTTATTTAGTTCATGCTCCAACTCACAATTGGTTTTTGTATTCCCATTACTATTAGCATTATTTTATAGATGTAGAATATATGTATATATATATATATATAAGACAAGTATATAAACGATGTTGTAATGCCCAAGATTTATACTAGGAAAAAAACATGACTATTTTTTTTGAAATATAAAAGACATTAACCACTTGATTCATGCTTGCCCTTAAGAACTTCCATTTTTTTTTCATTTTTTTATTATTAAAAACCTCTAGATTGACTAGTTCGATGCAAGGAGAGTAATCACTGGACTCATTTACAAAATAGATATTAAGCAATTAAATTGATCTAAAAGACCTTCACTTTAAGAAGTATACATATGTGTGTATATTTATATACTAGTATCCATAATTATTTTTATTTTATCTAATTACCCACATACTCCCATATTCATATTTATTTATTTGCAATTGTATTTACCATCATTTTGTTTATAGGATGTATTTATTTATTTAATTATTTATTAAATCATTCTATTTATATCAATATTTAAATGTATATGATCAGTTATATAAAGAGTGAATGCTATATAATTATTGACTATATTTACTCATATATATTAATTTATTTACTGTAGGAAAGAATAACATAAATAAATAAATAAGATAAGCTTCTTTCTTTTTTATTTACAAAATACTATGGTACAAATGTAATGCCCAAAATTTTAAACTAAAATCGACATCCCAAAGCAGTGGCAGTTTCATAGTCAGGATTGTTGAATCATGAACCCAGTCTAGCCGGACCTCCATAGAATGGGGCAAGGCTTATTCAAATCAATTTCTACACATACCCAAAGCATGAAGTAATTGCTTCTTTCCCATAGTCTATCTTGAAGGCTTGGCCCGGTTTTCAAGTTGGCTTGCAACTAAGTTAAAAGTGTCCTCTCTCCAAAATTCCAAAGGAAGCCCGCGGTAACGGAACCCGAGTGAAGGAAGCTCTTACTGTCGGGTTAATTCAACATGCCCGGGGCTTGATAGAAAGGCCAACTTGATTGTAGAAATAGGGTCCTCCTTCAAATACTTTATTCCTATCAGGCATTTAAAGCTAAAATCCACTTGAAAATATCCATTGGTTGCCAACTTATTACATCCATATCCCCCTTTGGACACCAAGTTCATCAGACCACAATTCGAGGAAAGGAAAAGATACCCAAATCTAGAAACTTATAGATCAAAGCATGTTTTGACAAGTAATTGATATCATCCACAACAAACTCAAGCTAGATTTCAATGACCGGCCTATTGTCACTCTTAGCAAGACACCCATTCACTTTTGAAGGCCTAAAACCTCTAGATAGATAAGAGGACTCTCCCATTCCAGATCCATTCTCACCAAAAATTGGATTCTCATGCAAAAGCATTAATGGACTGCTTCCCACCATCGTATCCTTAAAAGACAACCCCCTTCCGTCAAAAGAAATCCCACTTGGAGCCATGTATGACTTCAAACAAAAAACCCCGAAGGGGAACCCCAAACTTAGCACCACAGATCAACGCCACAAAAAAATAGCCCCATAAGGGCACACTTAGAAGAAACCTCACACCCCTTGTAGAAGAAAAAAGACCCCCCACCCAAAAAAATCCTCACAGACAGAAGACAAAACCCACCCCCGAAGACTTGAAGCACCCCCCACCATAGCATAGAGCTACACACCTCTGATCTGAAGGAAGATGCACGCATGCAAGGGCCCTGCTCGTCATGCACCGCAGTGCTCAAAGGGTGTGGGCAGCCACGCAGAGCAGTGAGATAGCCATCCTTCCCTAGATATGGTGATTAATTATTGGTAGCCACCCGAGCCTATTTTTTTACCATTGGATTTGATGTTTGTGTTTGGATATTGAGATGATGTAGGAATCATTTTTCTACATGATCATTAGCATGGTACCTCTTTAGGACAAGATCTTATCTTTTGTGCATTGGCATGATGGAGGATGAGAGGATTCATGTTTAATATGGTGGTCACCTTGGTTATTGTTGTAGGAATCTTGATAGAGCACATGGAGCACCTAGATGTTTTGATGGTGTACATGTTGGATTTGGAGATTATTCCCCTAATTTTTTAGTTTATTGTTTACCTCTTATGCAATGTATACAAGTGGGAGAATGTTGAAAAATATGTCATACACCTTGCATAATGCTTATAATATAAAATATAATGATTAATTATGATGCACCAAAGGAATCTAAAAGTGTGTTTCATATGATTTAGACATTATTGGAGACACTCTATATGTTATATGTAACATTGAAATAATTAATGTGGGTTGCACATTAGGAAAATATCTAATATTGAAAAAATTAATACCAAAAAGTGAATGTGGGGGATATTATTTTGTAAGCTCAAGGTTTATATAATATAACTTGGTAGCTTTGTGCAAGCTTGTTTCTATAAAAGAAAGCACATGCATAGTTGAGGTTGGCTTGTTTAACCTGACTTGTTGACTAAGGTTGGATTGAGAATCTCTTGTAAGTTGCATATGTGAGGAGAGGAAACATGGGTTGGCATGTGTGGTTATATGCTTCTCATTTACTTGTTTACATTAAGTACAATTAGGGAGCTTGATATTTCAACATAAAGACTTTGCAAATATACTGTAATCTTTGTTTGTGGGATACTATATTTAGTATATGAGTATTTTGGGGGTTTGAAATTTTTTGACTTTGAAGGTTTTTTCAAGGTACATCTTTTGTCATTTTGATGGCATATTTGTCTATTCTTTTGAATTGCACATTTTGAATGCTTTTTTCAACCATTTTCTCTCTAAGCTATATAAATTATTATTGTTGGTCCAAATTTCCTTTCAACACTCATGTGAACGTGGGGACATCATTATTTATTTATTGTTCTTTGGTGACTTAAAAATATTGTTGCAAGTGGGTATTGAAGAAGGGAGTTACATTGGAAAGGTCAAACTTGAGAGATAGTGTAGCATCTTCCTTATTTAATGGGTGGGGTGTAATTAATGCTTCATGTGGTAGTGCTTAGGAGTTACAATTAGCTATTATGTTTGTAGACATCGTAAAATACAGCATTGATATCACACACTCGATCCCCATCTAATAACATCGGCTTCATTCAATTATCCTCTTTCTAACCATTTAATCAAATAGCCCATTTCTGATTAAAGTCATCATAATTTCCCTTTAATTAAATGAATCCCTTGATTTAATTAAATCATTATCTCTGTGTAATTAGCTAGGTCATTTCATCTTCCTATCTTTGTTAATTAAATAATTCATTTTATTTAATTAATCTCTAAAGTCATCTCATTTAAATTAAATAAATTAATCTTTATTTAATTTAAATCTAACATCATCCCTCTTTAGTTAAATAAATCAAAATATTTATTTAATTAAATCTAAATCATTATTCCTCCCATTTTGATTTATTTAAATCCTAAAATCTAAGTCAAAATGGTCAAATCAATTAACATCATTTAAATTAATCAAATCATGATCAATGATAATCTTAATCCCTCAAATCCTCTAGATTTTGCAACTTGCACAATTAAATCATTTATTTAATTTAATAATTCCCTATTTTCATTCAAAAAAGGCATCTAAGTGGGAATATTCCTCAAATTTGAAATCTCCCCCCAAAAGGACTTGTCCATCCAACAAAGCATTTAGTCTTACATCGCTCTCTTACATGTCTCCCACTTGGCATTTAACTCATCTTTCATCCCCTAAACATGTCATTATCTCATCAAATTCAATTTCAAACTTGCATGGATCAAATGTGCTCAAGCCTTTCCATTCACATGTTGACAGCAGAATCATATCATCAGTTGAATATTTGTCCCACATTGATCAAATTTGGACATCTCTTCAACTTATCAATCTATAAATAAAGAGCTTATATCCTTATTTCATCATCCACATTCCAAGCAAAGTTACCATGCTAAAATACTTAGCAATTCTCATCCATCATTTGAGTTCTTAGTTAGGCTTTTTTGCAGATTTGGCTTGGAGTCTTCATCATTCATCATCAAAAGTGGATCAAATTCATCATCAAGTCTACATATCGAATCTTGCATCTTAGGGATTGGGAAAGGGCCAAATTTCCACATCAAATTGGCACCAATTCCCCCATGGGATTGAGAGTTTGCATGCTTAATTAGGATTCAATCTTGTTTTTGTGATTTCATTGTGTTTCTTCATCATTTTCTTCCTAATTTGAGCTATGTTAATGAATCTCATGGGGAATCCATGTTTAGGCTTGCATTTCCTTGTTTAACTTGTTTAATCATGTTGTTTTGCAGGTACCTAGATTGAGGGTTCACAATGTCATTTTGGTAAAAAATAATTATGGAGTTACTTTTTATTTTTAGGGACCCTCTCATGTAGTGGATAATGAGAATCTTTACCATGGTCTTTTAAGGCCATTATTGGGCTAATGATATATTATCTCAATATGATGGTTTTTTAGACCTCCTTAAGTCTATGTATTAGAGGCTTGACATTAAAGTTGTATAATGCAAATTAAAAGTATGGGAGTGTTTTGATGTACTCTATATTTTTTGATTAATACAAATTTGTGCTCTATTTGGCAATGGTGTTTTTAATCCAAAATGATCCCCACATATATCAATGTTATTGTAGTTTTTTTATTATTACTTTCGTTCTTTCTATTTCATCTATTGTAATAAGATTTAATCACTATTGTTAATATTATTGTTGTGTTGTTTACCCTAGTTCTCAACAATATTTGCTTCATTATGTCACATGTAGGGGTGACCATATATATATTGATATAAACTCTCATAGCCTTGGAGATATTTTCAAGACATTTGATAATATGCTTGGCTAAATGAAGCAAGAAATTCATAGCAAGGACCCTAGAAAATATTTTATGATAAGCATATCAAATTTATGGTCAAATAGAAGTGGAACACGATGAACACCCCACTTCATATGGTTGTATATGCTATTAACCCCAAATAATATGCACCTAGACCTAGTCTAGTTCCTCCTAATGATGAAGTGAGGAAAGGGTTTATGAAAGACCCTCAAAAGATGTTCAATATGAAAGATGCAAGTAGACATTAATTCAATAAATCAGAGGCTAGGACAATAGGGCCATTCTTGCTCAAAAAGACCTTCCCAAATGATGGACATGGCATGGGAAAGATATGCCAGAGTTGAGACAACTTGTTATTTACCTTCTTTTGTAGGTTGCTAGTTCCTCTCAAAGAGAAATTGATCCATAAATAACTTATTTGGTCAACACGTAGAGAAGGTAGTTACAATTCATAGTGCCTTGCAATTTCATGATCAATAAAATCTTGTATCGACAAAATCTAACAATTCATTGGGATATTTATCCTAAAGACACTAAACAAATTGACAAGGAAGATGTGCAACAAAAATTGGTTGGAACTCAATTAGATGAGTCAAAAATTAATATACATAAAGACAATGTCAAATACTACTTTGAAATATTGATAGCCTAGATGATGCATACTCATGCATTTTCATTTTGATATTGAACAACAAAGCATTGAAATCAAATATTTTATAATTGTAATATTTTGATGTTATACTTGAATCAATGAACACCACTATTTCATTTGATACATTGTATAAATTAAAAAACTTCGCAACATGCAGTCATCCCTTACCATCCCCAAAAAATGCCCTTGGACTATTGTCCCTTAAGCACATCCCACCATTGTCATCTTCAAATCACTATGGAGCAATGACTTAAATGTGTTTGACACATTATTGCTTTAACATTATATTCCCATCAACATGATTCAAATCTACAGTTAATCATCTAAAGGCCCTTGGTTCACTAGTAAAGTTGAATGATTTTGAATGAACCAACAATTGCAAAATCCTTGAAACCACGAGAAATGAGCACTAGATTGTGTCTTGAACAACCCCTCAGTCCTTCGCTCTTAACTAAAGAAGTATCAAGTTAGACTTGTGCTCCCTCCCAAATTGAATTGCAAAAACAATCTAAATTTGACATAAAACCCTCAATAAGTAAAATAATAAATTTTTTAGTTAATATAAGAAGAGGAACAATTATTGAGATTCATATCATGCATGATAGGGGCAAAGCTTTTTAACCCTGAAAAACAATGCTGTTCGAAGTTTTTCACCAAAAACAAATTGATATTTTTAATTTTAAGAAATTAAAGTAATAGTTATATTAATATGATTGTACAAATAAATAAATCTTTATATCCTGTGCTTATGTCCAACCTAGTGTCTCAAGGATATCGGACTGTATTTTAGGAAGAATGACCATGGTAGAGTGCTATGAATCCTAACTTCAATGGTTTCTTGGTTGCAATGTAATAAAACATGATGTAATACAATTCAAACGTAAATTTTAAAAACAGGTGCATTGTTCATGTGTAACAAATCCTATTAAAAACAACTGCAAAATCATTATTTCAACTTTCCTGACTGCTTTATACACAACGTGATAGATTGGCTATGGTCTGAATAAAGTATGCAGGTAGCTTTCAAACCCCTTGGTTGGCATGAACAACTCCGGGCGGATTAAAATCTGTTGCCGTCACCTGCCCATAATGACCTTTCGCATCCTCTTCATCCTCTTCATAGTCTGACCTTGCGTTAAGTGCAAGCATTTGGCATATTAGCCAAAACAAAGCTCCATCTAAAGCTAGGAAGGCAGCTCCACCATATAAGCCAGTCTTTGCAGTTGGGCATAGTGTTGTGAGATCATGATGTACATTTCGTGTTCTATGCAGACTCTCTGTGATTGTAGTCCACATCATAAGGGCTTCCGCAAGAAAGGAGACACCCCTGGTAAGCAAATGGCACAAGGAATTAGCATTAGGCAATCACATCTAGCTAAGCCACTAACATTTGCAAACCTTTTTACCAGATGATGGATCACTGAGTGTGATCTGAAATGTCGATCTAAAAACATACACAGTTGAATCCAAAAGCTCACTCTACAAACTTCATAGACTGTGGAAAACCCATCCCAACTATTTGCAAACCTTTTTACCAGAATCACATACTAAAAAGCTTAAATGACTAAATATGCAGCTTAATTCTCACTGTGGTTCATATAACATGAAACTAAAACATGTTCCCTAATCCTTAAATTTCCCCTTCCATTCTTGCAACATTTATGTCCTAATCACCTAATGGAAAAATAACTGATGGTACACTGTAGACAGACAGCATTTAAATTACATGCAACTACCAATATGTTTAGAAAGTACTTACATGGCGATAGCAAAAAATACCATTAGATTTGTGGTCTTCAAAGCATATGCAGGAACTGATTTCCCTTTGTAAGGATAAATTATAGCTACAACCCCAGACACAGTTGTTAAGAACGATAATACGATTGACAAGCTGCCCAATGCAATGGTTGGATCAGAAGGGTATTTGCAGATGACAATGCCCTTCCCTGGGATAGGGGTTCCAGAAAGAGGCTGCAGGACACAAATGGAGCAAAAATGTTATAGGCAATAGTTTGTAAAAGAAAAGCCAATATTTTCAGACATGCTCCAAGGGGAAAAAGTAAGATTTTAGATTCTTCTGCATTACATTAACAAATTCTCAAACTTCTCTGAATACTAAGACAACTTTAAATTGACAATGACCAAGTATGAGGTTTTTGCATTTTCTTTATTTAGTTGAGAAACTTTGTAATCAGGAAATCCATTAATTGCTTTTAAAATCAATAATGTCAATGAAAGACATGATATTTCCACAGTCTATGACAATCAATTGAAATGCTTCTGTTAAAAAAACGTTTTTTAACCAGAAGTATTTTAATTGATCAATAATTTCTTGATTCTATTTCCTAATTTCTAAAGCAAATTACTGAGTGCTAATGCTTTATCTGTAATGTACACAGCAGAAACAACACCATATACTTCTAAGAGTTTATCACATTTTTTATTTTTCAAATATGTTACAATGTCTACAGATGGAAAATGTCTTCAGATATATTTTATTTTGTGCACAAAAACATTTTTTGTAAGATATTTATTTCTACTCAAACGAAAAATTCTCACTCCTCAAAGCTAAAAATAATCATTCTTCAAAATCTAGCTCAGGCATGATTTGATATTTTGGTTCCTGTTTGTAGTAAATATTGTAAGCGCAAGATCAAAATATGCCAAGAATACTCTGGGAAAAGGATAATCTATAAGAGACATGATATTCCACTGTCCATGTGAGCAATGAGAATGCTTAAGGATATAACTTCATGGATGATTTTTCATGAACATTTCAGATGACACTCCCTGATTCATCAATACTGTTTAGTGACGGAGATGAACAGGTTTGACAAGATGAAATGCATAAACCTGTATCACAAATCTATGCTGAAATAGAACAGCATAATGAGTTGTGTGCTGACCTGATTACCACTAGGTCCAAGAATTTTGTTCTACCAACCAAAGAATCAAGACAGTAAGCAAGGAAGTCTCTTATGGTATTGGGATCTTATTTGGAAGGAGATTAAAAAAATTATAACTTGAAGAATCTTTTTTCTAAGAAATACAGCAGACAGAAGTAACAGAGGAACTAGGAGATGATCGCCTAGCGAAATTGAAGACATGGTAGCATATTTAAGACATTACATTATTCAAAATGATCTGTATGCACCAGCAGAAATATAGCTCTTTTGAATAAGTTGGATGTGACAATGGCAATCACAGAAGATGAAAATACACAAGAAAGCCCACAAGATGGATGAAGAATAGGGAAGGACACCACCAATTTGGAAAACTGGTTCTTCTCAATATTACTTGTTTGCTTTCGACTGGAAATTAGACTGTATTCTTACTATTAAATTTTCTGTACTATTAACTTTCAAATGTTACTGGAATTTAGTTTACAACTGCAAAGACTTAAAGAGAGTCGCAGTTTCCAGAATTGAAAGACTGCAAACCAGAGATCAAAAACAGATGAAGATGGCAAGCAAAGAAATGTAAATCTTCAAACACAGTCCAACATTTTGAAAATGAATCTCTATTAAAAAAAGAAAAGAAAATGAAAGAGAGAAATATTATTGTCCACAAATAACCAAATTAGGTCAATGGGACTTGAAAGCATCAATTACAATAGCAAGAGGTAGTCAAAAGTGAACAACATGTAAAAGAGATAGCTGCTTCCAAAGAAGACAAGGCTGATGAAAACCATAGATGGAGGTGAAAACTGGCCCTGGTCTGTATTGGAATGCATATTCAAAGGAACAGATCCTTCAACCACTCTGAAAGGGCTAATACGATATATGGTGATTTCTGACTAACGCGTTTGTTTGGGTCATTGTGGGAGGAATTGATAATCCTCCACAGGTTCAGCAAGAAAGACAATTTCAAGAAACACCACGCAGTTTGTGGCAAATACTTCTGGCTTCGATCACAGGAACTAGAAGATTGACAACCTGGTTGTGAGTTTTTTAATTTTATTTCTGGAAAGATTGATTTACACCTGGGAAAGGTAAGTAGCAGTAATTCTGTGTTATGACGTCTTTTCTTTGCCTGTATCTGCCGAATCATAAACCCTAAACCCTAAGTGTATCGTGAATGAATTTTCAAGAAAAATGTGCAATGTCTGAAAACTTATGTCTAGTGCCCAGCTACAAACTTAGCCGCAGCTGTAGAAATATTAGCTTTATTAAATTTATTGTGAATAGATTAAGCAGTAGCTGTAGACGATAAAGGTTTAAGTTTGTCTCATTTAAAAAGATATTTTTAGATCTTCTTTTAGCTTTTATATGAACAGTTTGAATCCGCAGCTATAGAGATATTGGTGTAGTTAGTCTCACTTAAATAAAATTCAAATATTCTACTTTGGCAGGGACAGTAATATTTTTCCTGCAAACTCTATATTATTATTTTTTTATTCTAAAGACTATCAGACTGCCTTCGTTTGGGCCTCAATTTGAACAGCAAATAGAAATTTGATTTTTAGTTACAACTATGCCTTGAATTTCTGAAGCTATTCAACTAAATTAAAGCCACATGCTATAGGGGCAGCGCCAGTTATAGTAAAGAATGTTGGAAAGTTTGATTTTATGCAAGAATAAGGAAACCAAGCCAATGAACAAACATAAAGGGAAGTGCCTCTCTCCCAAAACCCTCGCTGGCACATGTTTTACATTCATTGAATTCCCATGCCTCATTTTTTGCATAATTGAATCTGTTTTGTTGAGAATTTAGGTGAATAGTTTATGGTTATGAAAGCATGTCTGAGATTTATTTTAACTACATAGATTCCTTGCTGCTGCTTCAATACCTGTGTTGAGCTTAACTCTTGACATTTTGTAAAACTCATTCTGTGCAAGAAGCATGCAAAGTGCAGATTTACTATACCATTTTTTAGCTTTAAATCGATTAACTTCAATGTCTCAATGGTGAACACCCATTTTTATTTTTATTTTGCTGTGCTGGAAAGTTTTTATCTGAAAGAAAGAGTCTATAGAGATAACATAAATTGTGAAAGTATATAGAAATTTATTATTTTCCTATTATTAAATCTCTTATTGCAAATGCAATTTTATAAATCTACTTTCTTCTTAAAATATTATGTTGATATATATACAAAATAGGGAGACACAGAAATCATTTGCATGAAGTAAAGGGTATTAAATTATTTATTTTATAAAAGAAAACATGCATGTTATGGTATTCTATTGTGTGTTGGGTTTACCTTTTGAGATAGGGTGCCAAATATGGGCTAACAGAGAAGTCGATCCTATTTTCAGGATCAACATGATACTTTTAGTGCTTTGGCCAAAGCCATGTGTTCATTGAAATAGATGGAATTTACCTAGCAAAATTTTTATACATTTCTCTGCCATATCCTGTTTGTGGGACATTGCATGTTCATGTTAGAAATGCATGTATATACATCAGGCTTGCACTAGGATTCCCTCCTGCTTTTTATTTCCAAGTTGCTAGGTACTCCGTGCAGGGTTGGGTATTCTTCATGTTAGAAAGAATTCCAAGGAAGCGTAAGCTTTGTAGTTGGGCGGAAAAGCGCCTAAGCCATATTCTCATCTCATGACTTGCAGATGACTGAGGGTTGGTGGCAGTCAGAGGCTGTATTGTATATTCCTCACATTATTCTTATATGATTGATTGTATTTGTACTTCCGGATTGTATATTTATTTGACTTAATGGAATGAGAACTAGAGTTGTAAATTTTATATAATGGTTATTATGTGCTTTACCTGGAAAACAAACTACACATATGAGGATGTGTTATGATATTTACTTCTCTAATGAGGTTGTATCATTTTTATTCCATATTTATGAGATAACGAGTTATTGATCATTTTTGTGAGATTGAATTGGATCTTGATCCTTACATAAAGGGAATTCAGACCTATGGGCTCAAATACTCAAAGGCAGCAAATTTCACATTAGTCAAATATTCAAATTGCACTTATGTAGGTGACTTGGAAGATAGGAAATCTACTTAATGTTTTCCAATTCATCTAGGGCCAATGATCATTTCTTGTAAATCTGAAAATCAATCAATACCAACTTTGTCCTTAGCAAAGGCAGAATATATGGCAGCTTCAGAGAAAACTAAGTAAATATTATGGCTCAAAAGAATTCGTGAAAATTTATATGAACAAGAAGTTTGATCAACTCATCTCCTAGTTGATAATACATCTACAATCAAAATGACAAAAAAATCAATCTTTCACAATTAAACTAAATATATCAACACAAAAGGTTCATTTGATTCGACATCATGTGAAAGATGGCAACATATAATTCAAGTATTGTCCAACTGCAGACCAACCAGCAAATATTCTCACCACCAAAGCACTTGAATGATAGAAGTTTAAGAATTTTTGAGGAATGTTTTGGTTTAATAGCTATGTTACCCCAAGTTTCCGAAATGGGGACGATAGGGGATACATTTCGGGGTTCTATAACATTTGAATACTTCATCATTGATCAATGATATTATGATAGTCATAAAGATAATTGTCTAAGTTAACCTTTTCTATCTCTACTCCCAAACCCCCTCATTGTAATCAAATTTCTTATATGACAAGAGATCCCAATAACTAGTGGAGGTTGGGAGTGGAGACCCCATTTGGGTTGAGAGGTAGCAACCCTTGAGGGGGTTTGAGCATTATGCCCCCAATGTGGTCAAGGGTAGAACCCCTTGTGAGGGTTTGGAGGCAACGCCCCTAGCAGGGTCGAGGGGCAACGCCCCTTGTGGGGAGTTCAAGGGCAATGCCCCTAGAGGGGTTGAGGGGTAGCGCTCCTCATGGGAGTCTAGGGGCAACGCCTCTCGTGGGGAGTTCAGGGGCAACGCCTCTCATGGGGAGTTCAGGGGCAACGCCCCTAGAGGGGTTGAGGGGTAGCGCTCCTCATGGGAGTCTAGGGGCAACACCCCCAATGAGTTTAACGGGCAGCGCCCCTTGCAAGGTCTGAGGGAAATGCCCTTGGCACAGTTCTTGTCATGATACAAGGTGAGGTTGAGGGGTAGAGACCCTATTACCAAGCACAAACTAAGGCCTTTGAAACCACATAAACCTTCATGGCGCGCAACATTTTCACAATTTTATCATTTTTTAAAGATTTGGGTTATTTTTAAAATTTACTTTTTTATAGGGACAGCTAGCCATTCCTAAGATAGGTGGGGATGTTTGTGACATCCCTTGATTGTCCCTAGGACGACCAACCATCCCCTTTATTTTTTTGAGACATCCCTTGCATTTTCCCCCAATTTGGGAACAGCCCAAGGACATCCCCTAGGCATCCCCACAACCCAAAACGTTCCGAGAATGGAGACACCCAATAAATGTTGGAGAAGCGTTCTTGTGTTTCCCTGTTTAATAGTAATCCATTCAAATTAAGGGGCAATGTAAATATTAATCATTATGTGTTAATCCTATTGATTGACACATTCAGTTTTGGTAGTTTTATAGTTTTAGTCTTTTAATTTCTTTGTAGTTTGTGGTAATTAAACTATTCTTTACTACCCTATAAATAAGAATGTAAATCTTTATTTGAGAATAAAAAAGATATGCCATCATTCCTGCTTTTCAATCTTGGCCTAACAATCATGCCCCCACAACATGACTTATTTTTCACCACTTTCCAAAATTGTCCAAAGCAACTACTTGGATAACCCATCCCTCCTTAGGAAGTAGTGGGCCCAATTGACTCTTATTTTCATTTCTTTCAAAGATGGCAAACAACTTCGAAGAGAAAAAATTATTCTCTTTCACTTGTATAGGATAACATTGCTTCCGGTTCTGATTTCTAATGATCATAAGAGCTTTGCAGAGTAGAAATTGTTCTCTTTCATGGGATAATCCATGAAAAAATCATTTTTACTAATTCTTAATATTTCTGACTAATAATGTCAATGAACAAAAATGTACCATTGGTGGTGGGTTGAGAAGATTTCCAATGTACCCAAGAGTGATATTCTTGGGCCACATTACTCCTCAATAGATTTTAAATTTTTGAATTCCTTGGCTATTTTTGGCAAGACCTTGACCAATGTATTTCAATTTCTTCAACAAATAGAAGCCAATTCTTTAGTAAGTTATTCGAAACGGACAAATGAATCTGATAGATAATCAAGATGTTAGATATCCAAAGGGCTTTCCCTATTCTTGTTTGGTACTGGAAATTCAATGGGCTTACCACATTCTCATGTTTTTGCTTAAGCATCTTTTGTTCAATTTTGTTTTCCTGCATCTCTTTGCATTCAACCTACAAATTGATTAGTGTTTCTTCCTTAGAAGTGAATTCTTCATGGAGTTTCAGTATAGCTTGCTTGCATCTTTTTTCTAATCAATATTTGATGGTGGAGTTGCCAAATTGAGAAAGATTCTTCTACATTTCTATAATGTGTTACATGATAAGATTTAAGGTTGTTCTGCAACTGTTGGTTCCAATCATTTAGGTGGAGATTTTCTTCTAGTCACAAATAGAGCTCATTTTAGGGTGTAGAAAGTAGATCATCATCTTGATGTTCAAAAAAATGTATAATTTTTTTTGCACAGATCAGAAATTTTCTAAGAATCCACCTTTGATATCGTGTAAAACTAATCACCCAAGATTATGATGATGGTATAGGTTCTTGATTGAAAGCAACATAGCAGCTTTTGTATGGATGGTTTTTACAGTAAACAATGAATATGGAAAAAAAAAACAGTTAATTAAAAAAATATGACTAATATGGGGAAAAGTATGATAAATAATTATTTAAAATATAATAATTTTTACATACCATGTGTTTTCATTCGATTAAGTTAAAAGAATGCCATATTATCACTACAACAGAAAGGTTGATTGAAGAAATTGTCACATACATCTCAGGAAGCCACAAGGCGGAACACTTCATCTCCCAATTTCTTGATTGTGTACAAGAGGTAGCAGTATCGTCTATAACACACACACACACACACACACACACACATATATATATATTAACTGATTCATCCAATTGATTGTATGTGGTGAGAGTGATTTCACATTGATAGATTCAACCTCCTAGCAAGGTCCTGAAATTACCTTCTTGTAGCTGCTATTGTCTACAATGAAATTCCCAAATGTTCCCTTCACAAAAAATTGTGAGTGAAGACATGTTTGTTCTCCTCTACCTCTATGGTTCTTGTATGCAAGGAAAACTACATGTCTTGTCTCACATACTTGACTTTCCAAGATCAGATTGAGACAGCCAAAAGTCAGAGAAAGTTGGACTTCAATGATTTGCTTGATTGAGATAATTACCTTGGCTGTTCTATTATTGTTCTTGTTGGAGGATTTGGCATTTCTCATGGGCTGTTTGTTCCTAGAATTGTTCAGGTTGTTCATAATTGATGTCAAGGGCCTCGAATTGGAGAACTAAGATGTGAGACAATGATGTAGATTTAAGGACAAGTTGACAGAGATCCTGGTCAACACTATTTATATTTGGGGCAGCAAGGCTTGGTTGCATGACTTAGGAGATCCTCCATGCTTTGAAGGGCTGACCTTGACAGGAAATAGTGATTGAATTATTGGGTGGAAATACGAAGAAGATATATTCTATGCCAATCCTACTAGAGGGAGGGATGGAAAGGATGAAGTAAGAAATGTAGGAAGAACAGGAAGAGTATCTCATGCTAAAAGTGGAGTTTGCCTCTTCAAATATAAACTAAAAACTTGAAAAGTAAGGTTCAAACTAGGACGATAAAACACTAAATGAAACAAGTAAAATGCTTAAATAAACTAGCCAAATTTCATTTCACACAATATATAAAACTGTAATTATAAAATTGACAACAAAGAAAGAAACACAGAATTGATACTCTTAGTTTCAATTTTGATGGCAAAGTCAAGTAAGTGTTACTGTTGAGTGATGCAAGTTAAGTAAAGCAGCCTCTAGAATTCTCAGAGAAATCTGTAACCTTCAGAAAAGATTTTAGAAATAAGATATTAGCAATAATGTTAATGAATATAAAAGAGTGACTAAGCTACAAGAGTTTAAGGCTTAAAATAGTGGATATATGACCTACATAAGATGATAACTTGATGTAATGCAACTGTGGGATGCGATAACATCAATTAAATAACCAACACAAACAACAAGATGTGTATTGTATGCAAGACAAGAATCAAGCAAAGCACAGATGCAAGAAACCATCCAACAAAATTATTTAAAGCAGCTTACGATATGTCAAGAGCCCCCCACCACCACAAACAAAGAAACAATTTTTTTTTCTAGAATCTGCAAGGACAAGAAAAACATGGACAATACAACACAAAAGTTGAAATTAAGAATTCTGTACCATAGATTTGCATAAACAAAAATGAAAGATTGTATAACTAGTTATAATGTTCATATCTAAGCCTCACACAAAGTATCAAAAAGTGTTCCAAATCAATGGTATCAAGGGAGCAGCTAGATGGGGAAGTCAACTGTAAAATCAATTCTTATTATATTAACAAATAAAGCCAAGTTGTTCTAGATCTCAAAATCTTGGAACTCGCTCTAAAGAAAACATATCTATTAGAGTGCAAAATTTAGAGCAACGATAGCAATCCTATACTACAAGTGGCTCATTTAGAACAGGAATATAGACAATAGATTGCATTCTCAAATTCTGTTGAAAACTTGAAATGACAAAAGAGGCATTCTCAAAAGCTAAAATCTTGAACTAACAAATAAATACTAAAAATGCGATGTCTAACATAAAGAAGGAATTGGTAGAAAGCTACAATGAAAGGAACATTACATGCCAACCACTCAAGAAGTTGTATTTTAATTTTTGAAATCCAAACATGAAGGATGAGAGTTCCCCTATCCACTCTCATATTTTCCCACGCAACATTCTAGAAATGAAGAAAGATCCACTCTCTAGATACTATTGGTTTATGATTCAAAGCCTTGATCACACACCATAAAATTCTCAATCTAAATAGTAGATAAAAAAATCAGGAAATTTTGTAATATAGTCGACCAATATTATTTTTTTCTTAGCATTGTGTTAATGGTGAAGCCGCTTGGAAATCCTTAGAATTACACACATCACACCACTTGTCAACTCACATAGTCGCCAACCAAAAAAGAGAAAAATCTTCAATAGATGCAAAAGTTCTAGATGTAAAACCTTCTTGTTCTCAGCCACTATTCCAAAGCAAAAAGCTAAAATACCAAGTACTGCAATAGTCACTGCAAGACGCCCAGTCTCACCAAAAGCCATTCTGCCTGTTCAGACATATATAAATAGTTTAGAGAAAGAAGGTCTTCTATCATACCAACATAGTAAATTAGAAAATAAAAAGCTAATAAATATAAGGTAAAGGTAGATTTTAGGGCACTGCCAAAAAAAACACGAAATGGTGTACAAAACCCACTTTTGAAAGCCCGTACAAGGAACTTCTTTTCCATTTATGGTTTTAACTTATGGTTTATACATTGTTCAGATTTTGTACTCCTTTGTTTTGACCTCATGACCAAGTAAGTAGTTGGCTCAAACTTGCCAAAAGAGAAAGCATAAGAACATTCAGCTTTAAAATTTAGAAATCAGAGTTCAAATTCCAGAAAAGAGAATATTTCTTAAAGCTGCACAATTTATCTCTTGGAGACATTCCAATATATATGCTTCCAATAAAATTTAGAATGTACTACTCTACAAGAAGTTCAGAGAATATGTTCCTTATAAATATCTTCAAGAGATGAAAACACATTGTAAATTCTAACTGCTAAAAAACCGATTTGATCTACATTTTCAGCAAATAGATTCCTCCTATCACTCTTATTAACTTTGCACTACGACATGGTGGAATATACTTACCAAAAACTGATATGAATCTTGGAATTGTTTTCCAGTTGTATTTCAGGCTTTTCAGCCTATATCATGTGTGAAACACCAGATATTACTTGAAAGTAACAGAAACTGACATGTAAAAGGTCTTTTAGAGTGAGTGAGCTTAAAAGCATCGATTATCTCTGAACAAAATTAATAACTATCATTTTTTTTTCAAGCTTGCAGCCTTCTGTGCATTTTACGGACAAATTGGATCTTATGATAAACATCAAAAAATAACTCAATTCAGTAACAACCTATTCATCTCTGTACTTCGAATAAATACAAATACTTTTTATTAAATATCCCATTTGTCCAGATTGATTAACATTTTCAAATGAAAACCAATTATTCTGTTTTAAGAGGTTCCCTAATAGCCTTGGGTAACAGTATGAACTAAAATTTATATATACTCAAAGTTACTTTTATTCTTTATAAGATTCAAATGCCAATTGTTCCCCTCCAAGATCATAAATGCAAAGCAGCTACAGCATGAAAAGATTAGTGATACATTGTGACTCAGGTTCAGGTAGATTTCCTCGAATCATTTTTTGTATTCAACATCTAGCTACTTTCATTACAATATCGCAATTAAAAAATTATATGGGTAGACCCATAGTTACAATACTCCAACTTCTTAAGTATTGACTACCAATACTCGTGAGTATCTCAAGTAGAGACTTTTGCCAAGTAATTGTCCAGTTCTTCAATTATTAGAACAGGTTAATGGCAAGTAATAGGAAACTAAGTTATTCATATAATGCATGTTTTTGGTAAGTAATAGATGTGTAATTTAGTTTGTTCCAAGTTAATTACAAAATTTCACTGTTCTTTCTCATTTGATTCTCCCTATAGCAAATCTAACTAGCTTCTGAAGTTTGTTTTCCATTCCAAAAGCAGCAAACCCCTCTGTAGTTTGTCTTCCCTTGCTTAATAAGCAGTGACCTTTCCTTCAGTTTATTTTCTTTGATTCTAATGGAAGAAACATACTTTTGTATTTCATTTTTCTTCATTCCATGCCTTCAAAAGAGACAGACCTCCACAATTTGTCAAATGAGCATCTGCCCATCTGAAAATTATCCTTCTGCATTGAATTACAGGAATCAAGTTATGAACCAATTTCTGGGTGTTAAACAAACATGAGTGATAGCTCTATATCAATTCCTAGATAGCAATGGTGGATAGTTGCCTTAGACAATGACAGAAAGTAGTCAGTATAATATACTTCATTGAGCAGAAATTTCTATGGTCTACCATTGCTAGCAACAAATTCAAACTGCTTAATGCTGTTCAAAAAACATTTTACTTGCTCCCTAGAGGCAATTCAACTTTTATTGGACAGATTTACAATGTTGTCTGTGAACAAATTTCAACAGCTATGTTGGGAGGATTACTGTTGCTAGACCTAAAAAGGATTCTACAGGAAGAAGCAAAGTTTCCATTCTCTAGACACTTTACACCATCCAGTACTAATCAGTTCATTAGTATCTACAGCCTGCCAATTTCTTGTCTGACTTATATAATGCAGTTGTAATATTGTTGGAAAATATATAATACAAACACCCCTAGGAGTAGATGCGAGCTATAGAAAATGATAAAGTTGAGAAAGAGCACCAAATAATTTAACAGGAAGAAAAGCAGGCACAAGACAAGGACCATGTTCAGTAATAATCCTATTTAAATCTCATAGTCCAGATGCAATAAACTGTGGCCAACCATTGGAAGAACCCACATCAGAGCAACTGCATGCATTTGATAAAGGCAAACTTAGCATCCATACAACTTGCAATAGAAATAATAGTTTTCATGGTAAGGAAAGCAGCCTCACAGTGAATAACCCAGTGACAATGGATACAAGACTTGGCAAGCCAGCCAAAATACAGCACCTATAAGAATGCAGATAGAAGAATGAATGAACCAATGCAGAAGATGCACAGATAGGTGAGCCAACTTCAAAAACAGTTTTCAGAAATTAACAGAGCCAACAATCAGATCACTCAGATTTAGAACACCATACAACAAAGTATTATGAACTGACAACCAGGGCATTATGTGGCATTAAATAAAGCCAACCAAAATACAAAGAAAAGAAGCATAAAAAGTGATGTCAAGGGACTGATAATGTGACATTAGATAAAGCCAACCACAATACAAAAAAAAGAGGGAAAAAAAGCAAATTCAAGGGAGCGAAATTTACATTCCAAAAACTTTAAAGAAGGTTAATATTCAGTGCCATTTAAAGATTGGACAAGCAGTGTGCAAGGAAGTCCAAACATTAATAGATCTAAAGTAACCTACATGTTGTTTTGATTACATGCAGGGCCAGTAGAAGAGTGAAACAAACTCTAGAAAATGCCATTGTCCTTGACTAAATAGAGTTTCCACGAGATATTATGGTTTGACATAGACTTTACAAGAGCAGTAGAGCTCACCATCAGAAGTTACTGAGATGCTTGCTTAGGTTTCAGATTCAGATGAGTTTTTATACTAATACTGAAATGAATAGACAATCAAAACTTCATGTCATCAATGAAAAGTGCAAATTTTAAAGTTTTGGGCTCAATACTCATCGGAGAGCAATGGTCAAGAGAAATACCACACTAAAGAAGTGATGCACATTGTAAACATGATTCTACCTTACCAACAGTGATTAGGAATCTGGTTAGGAGCATGACATTCAGTTAAGGTTGTCTCAGGCTTGCTACTGTTCAAATAACGACATGTCCAATAGCACTAGGGTATATCTTGATGATACATTCAATTTGGATCTTGAATGATATCCAATTTCTTTACAAATTCGTCCAGGTTGCCTTGAGCATTCTTGTGTTTGGTTGTGGTGTAGCTGCATGTTTTGGGTTTGGCTTCCTCCCAAAGAGAAAATGACTCTAAAAAAATAGGAACTTATAATTCTCAAAAATATCAATAGCAAAGCATGTTTGTTCACATATCAAACAACTAGGTATCTCTTGAAACTCAAAGAAGCTAATTTCAGTAAATTCTACTGAAAGAAGATAACTACTTCAAGAAAACACTAAAAGAAATTGTTGAAATCAGTAACCACCTGACCCACCTAATCATGATGAGTGGAGCTTGATTTTGGCATGGCAACCCATGTTAAACTCCCTGCAAATCAAGTCTTCCAAAGCAAACAATTGACTGATGAAAACATGAATTGTGTTACAGGTTCCTTTATCAGACCTTTATATGCTCAAGAAAGCAATTGTTCTATAGTTAGAATGCAATGCGCTATTCTCAAGCATTAGGTGTGTCATGGCCAAAGCTCCTATAGGATTACAACCATGGCAAGTGTTGAATAGCATGCATGCATCAATGTTGCCAACCACAACTTGGGCCTACTTAATCAATGGATCCATTCATAAGTTGGGCCTACTTAGTCTATGGTTCTCTTCATATGGTGGGCCTACTCAGTCAATGGCTCCATTCATTTTTCAAGCCATTATTTGGCTACAACACAAACCTGCCCAAATCCTCAATCAGACAAATGAATGCAACTACAGTACCTATAAATAGCAATGACCCCCATCACCTTACAGTCCATTTCTAGGGCGAATTGTCTTGACTCTTATCAATTAACAAGCTTCATTTTGAACAACAATCCACAGCAAATTATGCCGTGCAATATCACCACAAGAAAAAACAGCCTTAGAACCCAATATCATTCGATTCTATATTATCCAGGGCACATGAAGACATATCAGTGATCACTATAGGCATAAATTTCAATTTCTTATGCAACTTCTATTGCAAACTAGGCTTGTTGCTGAGACTGAAATCCATGCCTCTTCAAAGCACTTAGATGTTAGACTGGTAGATTTTACTGTTGAGCATGCCGGTAAAGCATGGTTGTAAGCACTGCTCACTTACAGCAGCTCTATAGCCTAGGACAATTCCCCAAGAGATACGATTCGCAATCCTCATAAACACACACATTTGTAAAAAACCAAAAAGCATGCATGCATGCATCACATAAATTAAAACAACGAACACACGATCAGATAGCCTAGCAAGAAGTACCCCACTAAGTTAATTTGTGGGGCTCTGATAATTTTGAGAAACAGAGAACTACATTGTCAGGGCTTCTGGTTAAAATTTCCTCACAGCAACATGATGTAACGCATTTTAAATTACAGAAAAATTCTGATCCCACCCAAAACAGCCATGATTTGCCCAGTGTAAATGAACAAGTCAATAAAACAGTGGTGATTGTAATGGAAATATATAGCAGGAAAACGCCAAATACATAAGAATGAGTAGAGACAAACATACCTCAGAGTTTACGTCAGAGTTCAGCCAGGTGAAATGCTGAAGCCTGCGCAAGGGAATTATGCACAACTTCCCTTTGATCTGTCTATTTTATAGTGAACCCAACTGATCTCCACAGTTCCGTCATCCCGGTCAAATAAAGAACTTAATTTTTGGTCTAAATATAGCATATACTGCTGTTTCCAGCTTAGTTAACTTATTGCCAGCCGGCAGCCACTATTACATTGCCGTTTCCCATTTTTAAGGATTTCTTTTCTTTGATTTTGACTTTTGATTAATTAGTTCATGCGTATCTCATTCTTACGGCGGTGGGCCGAGAAAAAACATCTCCAGATGTCGAAATATATCTCTTTGGCTTAACTTGAGTATTTAGATGTGCCTTTCATTGTTTTCTTTTAAATATCTAAAATTAATATAGATATTTTTATCGAGATATAATTTATATATATTTATTTTATTTTAAGGGGTAAATGCTTTTGATTTCGAACTATGAACCTGGTCACAAACAAAGACCTCATCCTCAATTTAAACATTCAATAATTACACCAGAAAGTTTGTACTTTGATAATAAGGATAACACCACAACAACTAAACCATCATACTATGCCTTATCTATATATATATCTAGTATATTTAAGAATTATTAAAAATATATATTTTATTTTAGAATCAGTTTTATTTTATTACTATATTAAGAGATTAATCATAATAGCAAGAAAATAATGTAAAATAGCTTTAAATAAATTAAAATAATTCTTAAGTAAATAGATAGATGTATCTAAATATTATACATTATACTTTCCAAATTAAAAATATGATTAGAGAATTACATAGATTTTTTAAGAGATGAGTGTTTTTTTGACAAAAAATAATTTTTTATTCAAGAACACTTAAATATATACAAGTGGTAAAGATTTTTAGATGGTCATTGTTATAGTAAAATACAACATGATATGAATCCATCAAGGGATTTTGCAAAAAAAACCAAACAATACACACAACAAAACCAAAACTCCTCTTATCACCTAACCAGGCAAAAAGTAGAAAGTACCTTCCTTGATCATCATGAATTAACATACTTAACTGTTGAGATCTGTCATAATCTAAATCATCCTAGTATGTAGCATTCTAGTTGTGATTCCTTTCGGAAGCCCATTTGGCTAAACAATTGGCCACTCTATTCCATTCTATAAGAATATGCACAAATTTTTTTTTCTCAAAATCTAAGGCCAAATGTAGAATCTGCTTGGCAGCTAGAGCCAGTCTCCAAGAAGCATCATGGAATTCCTCTTATTGAGCAAGGAAACAAGAATCATATAAATTTTCTCACACAAAACCTTTTCTCCAACCCATAGCATAAGCTATTCCAAAGCTTTAAGCATCATCAAAGCTTACATTTGATCATTATAACTTGTGATCCCATACAAGAATAAAAAATGAAATGAATTGAGCCTTCACTATCCTACCCAACACAACCAATTCCAACCATATTTGGATTGCCTCTAGAGGAACCATCAATATTGATTTTAAGGAAACTATAGGGCAACAAAGCCCAATTTCCAAATCTACTCTTTCTTAGAAATCATAACCCTATTATCAAAGCTAATCTCATAGGAAAGAGAAAGCTACAATAGTTTGACTAGGTTAAAATTAGAGGAAGTAAGAGAGTCATCCAAAGTGAATTTAGACTCAAACATTTTCTTAATCAACCTTTTGATTTTAAACCAAACATGTAAGACATTCTTATAGAATTTATGAAAGATTCTCCAATTATGCTCCAACCAAACTTGCGAAAATATAAGTGAAGGCCCAATGTACCAAGCAACCAAAAGAAATTAGGCCAAAGTGAGAGGGCAACCTAAGTTATTTCAAATAGGTAGCACAAATGATCAAGGTCTTTTCCAAAGCTTCCACCATAAGTTATAAATTTCCTTAGAGAAGGGGCATTAGAAGAAAAGATGACTAATGCATTCTTCATTATTGTCATAGAGGAAATAAATAGAAGCCCTCTAGAAACCTCTCCTCCTAATATTGTCCCAAGTGAGACATTTGTTTTGGTTCAATGCCTATAGAAAGATTATATTTGTGTCATCCAAGATTATTCTATACTTTCTTCCACTAAGGGAACTATATATTCTCTCACCTGTGTTGATGTTTTGGTAGCTTCAGGAGGTAAGCCAAAAGGTGGGTCAGCTCTAGAGAAAGTCAAGTTAGAATTAATCATATATTTGCAAGGTCGGCCACATCACAAAGCAAGAATTATATTGGGTGGATTTGTATAAATAAAGGGACGATTCTTCTCATTCAACACACATTCAAGTCATTCACTATTCCTTGTTCAAGAAGAAGGTTCACTGCTCAGAAGGAGGATTATAATTGCTCATAAGTTTGCACTACTTCAGTGTTGGGTTATATTTTGTACTTTGCCTAACTTGGTTGATTCTCAAGTGCTAGTTTTGCATTGTTGTTGTGTGTGTTTCGAATGTGGAGAGATAGTTTAATGTCAACACAAACCTTAATGAGACGGTTTACATTCAAAGTTTGAAGCAAGTAAAACTACTCTATTCATAATACAATCAAACCTTTCAAATACGTATCATTGTTCTCTATTTCTAGGGATTTATTAAACCGTTTGGCCCTCAAATTTCTATGGGCACAAAGGCTGTTAAAATGACTACCTAGAAAATGAGATTTGATGCTTAATATGCAAGCTAAGATGATTTCTATGTGCAAATGTGTGGTGGAAGGATTAGTGGTATAAATGTGTGCTGGAATGATTAGTGGTATGCTCCTAAATGAAACAAAATAATGGAAAGGATAATGGATGCAACGACAAACGAAGGATGATGTTGATGATAGATGAAGAAGTGGAGATGAGTGAGATGATATGAAACTAAAATGAACTATCCATGATTATGCATATGCTCAAATGCAAACATAAAACAAACTAACCTAAAATGTAACTATGATGCAATGGGGATGATAAAATGTAACTATGAAGCAATTAATTAATCTAAGATGAGAATGCAAAGTAACACATGATATGAAAACTAAGTATAAGACTCCATGAAAGCTCCAAGCTCCTACGAAAACCTTGCATGGTAACAATACTCAAAGTGTGGATGAAAAATGGCATTATAACACTATTCCAATTTGTTTCTCAAAATAGCATTATAACATTACTCAAAAGGTGGATGATAAATGATAAGGAAAGAGGGTGTATTTATAGGGTTTCTCAAGAATTTTGTGAGGTGGAACCCATCAATGGTCTAGATTCGAAGGAGAAAAGATAGACGGTAGAGATGAAAGGAATCAGGATGTTGTCCCCTTGACCAAGACAACATGCCATGTGTGTGAAGAGAATCCCTTGACCAATTGGAAGCATGCCAAATGTATGGCATTCCAAGTGTGTGAAACAAAGACTCATGTGCTCCAAATTTGTTGAAAGTGTGGGGGAATAAAGCCATGTGCCTTTTCTCATTGGTGGAAGTGTGTGAGGATAATTCTAATTAATAATTAGGCTTATTTATTTTCATGTGACCTTTATGAGGTGGCACACAAAAAGTTGTAGAAATGTGCTCTAATTCTTAATCAAGATGAGGGAAGATTAATTAAATAAACACGTTTAGGGTTTTTTGTTTATTTAATTTAAAAGAATGTGAATTAGGAGAATTAAAAGGAAAGTGAAAAATATAAATAAAGTAAGACCTTGTTTATATGTAGTTGAAGTATTAATCAAATAGGTTGTATTTAATTAATTGAATACAATGATCGTTTTCAGGTGTATACATTTTTCCCCTCTTTGAAGTGATGTGTTTACATGCTACTTCAAAGAAGATTTTGATGTTGATACCTAGATGATGCCAGATTTTGATGCCCCAGATGATGCAAGGTTTTGATGCCCCAGACGATGCAAGATTTCAATGCCCCAGGCTTTGAATTTTAGGTATTGATGGATATTATGCCCCCTCAAGAGATAAATCGGTGAATATAAGGATGTGAAAATGAAGTGTTGAATGATGTGATAAGTGTTGTGATGATGCAATGATGATCCAATGTCGATTCAGTGAAGGTTTGATGTCAGAGACAATTTATCTCTCGAAATTGATTTGCAAGCTCTTTCTTTGAATAGTGTTGATTAATTACCCCTCCTTTTTGGTAAAAATGGGAAATAAATCCCAACCATAATTCCCTCCATTTTACCCCTAAAAGGTGAAAATGGTTAAAATGGGATTCATTTTTACATTTTGAGTTTGGAGAAGGTGAAGATTGGAGAGCTTAGAGGAAGATGGTGATCCCATACCACAAGCATTGTTTCAAGCGTCTTTGCCAACCTAATCAGCTAGCTACCTCTGGAACTACGGTACACTTTACGAGAAACCTCTTTGTTAGTCATTTTCTTGCCATTTAGAAGCATTTTGAATGTCATAGATAGATGTTGTAGCTTATGGGATGTCATTTATGCACTTTTGGGTGATGTTTTTCTTGTTTTTGAGCATGTTTAAGAGTTTTGGTGCCTTTGGGGTCCCAAATGGCACCTTTTGCAAGCTTGAAATTCAAGTTTTCATGTGTTTTAAGAGTTTTGGCACCTTTGGGGTCCCAAATGGCGCCTCTTGCAAGGTTGAAATTGATGTTTTTGAGTCTTCTGAGAGTTTTGGCGCCTTTGGGGTCCCAAGTGGCGGGCCATGATACATAGGGGCCCCACTCTAAAACATCATGCTATCACCGTGCATAATGGGCAACTCCTAGGGGCATCCCTTGAACCCGTCCAAATGCAATGTGATTTGATTTATTATGATTATACAATGTGATGTGATTTATAATGACTTCAAATGTTCAAAGCCTTAAGCTTAAATAAGTGAATCTGTCCAACTTCCAAAAGTTATGGGAAGACTACAGTAGATTGATCTTTTAAGCTTCATAACTCTGACATATTTTCCCACTTTCTTGGAAATCTGAAGAGACTCACTTATTCAGGCATAGTGGATGACCTGATTTTGATGTTGGAAATGATATGCAATGTATGTCCTTTATTATTTGCTTTTGTATTTTCTGATGCAAATATCATGATGGAATGTATGAATGTAAATGAAATGAGAATGTTTTCCAAGATATGCAAATGATGTGCAACTAAATGAGAATGATGTGTTTTTTTTTTTTGGTTATTGTCAAGTGTACTCAATCCATTAATAATAGAGATGACACCATTGTGAAATTGTTTCAGCATTGGAAAACCCCATAAATACACATGCAATACAAACATGAATGTAGTCTATCTTGACTATGCAAATATCATTTTCAAAAGTTGTCATTTACATTAACCAATTTTTTTCATGCTTTTTATCATCATTGAGCCTTTAAAATGTTGAAAGTGAGTACAAGCATCAATGGCATGTTTTAGACCAAGATGACCCGAGTAACTACTTCCATGATGTTTTAAAATTGCAAGTTAACACAAGCATATAAGTATAATTAAACCAAGATGACCTGAGCATCGCTTGCGTAAATAGACAAGAGTTAATCTTTTTCCTATGCAAATTCAGAATGTCATCAGTGATACTTTGTAGCACATGTCTCATGACAAATTGCATAGTAATAATGATAAACTCATAAACATCAGACAAAGAAAAATCATACTCCTTCCTTGCCCCTCTAGTTTGATACATCATCGAGGACTCGAGAGATATGATATCAAAAATCAAAGTAGAAAAATTTGAACTTTCATGTTTAATGTGATAAACCCTTGATTCAGAAAGATCATCATCCATTTGAAGTTTGTGTTTGTAACTTTGGTCCAACGATTGTTTTCCTGTTGGTTCAAGCTCAAATTTTATTTTCCCCTAGTGAGTGTAGGATTTAACCGCCAATCCAGGGTGAGACACGACCATCACAACCAATACCTAACCTAAAGATCTATCCTAGGGGCCTCGGGGGCTGATCAATAGATTAGCCTTGCCTACGTTATACACGTAGAGACCATGTAGTTAGATTGACGACACAACGAAGATTTACAAGACGAAAATATCAACATAACAGACACCTAAAAGACTGACCTAAATGTCTCGAGGGATAATCAAAGATCACCCTTGCCTATGTTCAAAGCTCAGAGACGACGTAGTTCGAATGACAACCATGTTTTTGAATTTTTGACTTTTTGACTTATTTTTGGATTTTGACATGTTTTGAATGTTTTTGGGATTTTTGATATGTTTTGAATGATTTTTGGGATTTTTGATTTTCTGAGCTTGAGAATGTACAAGAATCCGATCCAATGTAGGACATGCTCCCAATGTCATACGATAGGACAAACTGATTTTTAGAATGGGCCAAGCAATGCCAAGAGATACCATGATACAAACACTGGATCAAGCTATGATGCGGACATGGAAGTATGAAAGATGCAAAGATGGAAGCATGATGGATGAACGCTGCAGAGCAAGTCACGTAGCCCAAGATAGATGGAGAGTGCTTATTTTATGCAAGGCGCCTGTTTGTTAGGTTTTCACCAAGGTACTTTCCCAAAGTGCCACTGAGGTGGTTTTCACTAGAGGACAATCTTTTTTTTCTTTACTATTTTTCAATCCTTTTTCTGAATTTTTTTTTTTTAATTTTTTGATTTTTTGGTATTTTTCTAGGACCTTTACCAATGCACTGGATGAGCTAGGGGTAAAACCTTTTGAGATGCAAGCTATTGAGGGGTTCATCAAACAGATCCCCTTCTGGTGTGGATAACTGATATGCTCCTAATCCAAAGACTAATACTATAACAAAGGGACCTAGCCAGTTAGGTTCAAATTTCCCCTTCTTTTCTCGATCTTGTTGATTACGAGGATTTTATTTTAAGACTAAGTCACCCACTTGAAATGCTCTAGGTATTACTCTATGATTGCAGCTCCTAGGTATCCTTTGTTGATAAGATTTTAGGTGATCAACTGCATGCTGTCAGCGTTCATCCAATAGTTCTAATTCTTGTAGCCTAGATACTCTATAATCCTCGTTTGAAATCACCCCTTTAAGTGACACACATAGGGATGGTATCTCAACCTCAATAGTTAGAATAGCTTCCAATCCATAAACAAGAGAATAGGGTGTTGTTCTTGTCAAGGTACAGATACTAGTTCTATAAGCCCACAATGTCGAGTTTAGTTGAACGTGTCAATCACATCTAGCTTCATTGATGGTTTTCTTCAAAATCTTTAGGATAGTCTTGTATGAGGCCTCTGCTTGGCCATTCCCTTAGGGATAGTAAGGTGTAGAAAACTGATGTTGGATATGAAATCTTTCACAAAGCTCTTGAACATCTTAATTCTTAAAGGGTCAACCATTATCTGTAATGATAGATTGAGGAACACCATACTGACATATGAGATAATTAAAGATGAATGATGAGATTTGTTTCCCGGTGATGGTGATTAGAGGAACAGATTCAATCCACTTGGTGAAGTATTTTATGGTTGTGATTATAAACTTATGTCCATTAGAGGAAGAGAGATGAATCTTGCCTACAAGGTCCAATCCCCACTAGCAAAAAGGCCATGTAGCTGTGAAAGGATGTAACTCTTGTGTTGGTGCATGTATCAAGTTTCCATGAATTTGACATTTGGAACACCTTTTGACATATTGAAATGACTCTTTCTCCATATTCGACCAGTAATACCCCAACCGTAATAATTTCTTAGCTAAGGTTAAGCCACTTGAATGCGTGCCACAGATACCTTCGTGAACCTCTTGTAAAGCGATTTCAGCTTCATTACGTTCTAGACACCGAAGAAGAGTACCATTCAAACCTCGTCTATAAAGCACATCAGCTATTAGGGTGTGGCAAACCGCTTGTCGAATATAGTTTCATTTTTGGTTTCAAGATAAGTTAATTGGAAGGGTATTGTCTTGTAAGTAGGTATGGATCTCTCCATAGAGGGAGATTTGAGGGTCAACAATATGGCATATCACTTGGGATTCTGGATCTTCATAGGCCAGGTTGGACACTTGTTCTACCATGAATTCATAACATCTTCGTTGTTCAGGTATCTGTAAGAGAGAAGCAATGGTGGCCATTGCATCTGCAACTTTGTTTTCTATTTTGGGAACCTGTGCAAACTTGATCTCAACAAAGTACTTTTTGAAATCATCCACCATCCTCTTGTAAGGTAGAAACTTGTCATCCTTTGTTTGATAATCATCGTTGACTTGGTTGATGAACAATTGTGAGTCACCATAAACTAGCAATTTTGTGATTTTCCATTCAACAACTATCTTGATTCCAATGATCAATGCTTCATATTCAACTGTGTTGTTGGTGCAGGGGAACATTAATCTGTAGGATTTTGGAATTTTGTATCCTTGCTATGAAACAAACAAGATTCTTGCGCCTGATCCATGTTATGTATAAGAGCCATCAAAGTATAGTAACCACTGTTGTATAGATATGGTTAGGACATCATTATCAAGGAATTCAATGTTCATTGGATTTTTATCTAACAATGGTGCTTCAGCTAGTTGATTTACTATGGCTTGACCTTTAATTGCTTTCCTGTCCACATACTGGATGTCGAACTCACTCAATATCATGACCCACTTGGCTAACCTCCTTGTTAAAGCAGCTTTGCTAAGTAAGTACTTTAATAGGTCAATTTTGGCAATGAGTTTGATGGTGTGAGTCAGCATGTAGTTCCTTAATTGTTGTGTAGCAAATACAACCGCTAAGCAAGCTTTCTCAATAAAGGTGTAATTGATCTCATAACCATTTAGGGTCCTGCTGATATAATAGATGGCTCTTTCTTTTCCTGTAGAATCTTCTTGTGCTAATAAAGCTCCCAAAGATATCTCGGTTGTTGCAATGTATAGTAAGAGTGGTTTTCCCTTGAATAGTAGTATCAACACAAGTAGTTTCATCAAGTATTGTTTTAGTTGACTAAAGGCAGCTTCACATTTGTCATCTCACTTGAAAGAGACATTTTTGTGTAATAAGTGATTAAAAGGATGAGTTTTATCAACTAGTTGTGCAATAAATCTCCTAATGGATTGGAACCTTCCTTGTAATGATCTGAGTTGGCTAATGTTTTTAGGAGGCATTTCCATGATGGCTTTAACCTTTGTAGGATCCACCTCAATGCCTTCAACTGAGACAATGTATCCCAAAAGTTTAACTAATGTTACACCAAACACACATTTCTTGGAATTTAATGTCACCTTGAATTTCTCCAATCTTGTGAAGATTTTGTCTAGAATCTCTAAGTGTCCTTCTCTAGTGTATGATTTTTCCAACAAATCATCTACATAGTCTTCCATAAAAGTATGCATCATGTCATGGAAGATGGTAGTCATAGCTCTCTGATATGTAGCTCTAGCATTTTTCAACCCAAAAGGCATCACATTCCAACAAAAAGTGCCCCAAAGACATGTGAAGGCTATTTTATCTTGATCTTCAGGTGCTATCTTTATTTGGTTGTATCCTGAAAAGCCATCCATTAGTGATAACATTTCGTGCCCAATAGTCAAGTCTACAATCAGATCAATATTTGGTAGAGGAAAATCATCTTTTGGAGAGGCTTTGTTAAGGTCCCTAAAGTCCGTGCATACCCTAATGCTCTTATCTGGTTTGGATACATGAACAATGTTTGATATCCATTCGGAATAATCAATAGATCTTATGAATCCTGCATCTAATAGCTTTTTCAACTCAGCTTTCACCAGAAGGGCGATATGGGGATGCATCTTTCTTAGTTTTTTCTTTACTAGTTTTGTGCCAGGTGGTAATGACAAATGATGCATAATGAGTTCTGGATCTATGCTTGGCATGTCAACATATGACCGAGCAAAATTGATTTGCCTCTCCTCAAAGAATTTGGTGAAACAAGATTTCTCCTCTTTTGTCATGGATTCCACTAAACACAGGGTCTTCACTATTTCAACTATACCAATATTGATAGATTGTGTAGGTTCTATTAGCACTGGAGATCTCTCTTGATAGTGTTCTAGGAGAGTGTCAAACCTTCCATCTCTTGGTGCCTTAGAGAGGTTTTCACCTTGAGATACACTCTTTTTTTTAACTTTTTTCTTGATTTAATAGTGCCACTAGGTGGTTTTCACTATTAGACCCATTTCCTATATTTTTCATTTTGTAGCTGAAAGGTTTAACACTCCCTTCATCAGGAGCTTCGTTCTAAGATTCAATGGTGGAACATGTTTCAGGGTTATCGGAACATAGGAAGTTCACAAGGGCATCATCATTTGAAAAGGTGGGTATGTCGAGCGGCTCATTTTGATCCCAATCAATTAGTTCAGGATGCATTAAGGACAAGGAATCATTAGATTGGCCAAGGTCATAAGATGCAAGCATTAGGATAGCCATGTTATCAAATTGTCCAATGAGGTCTAAGATGTTACTTTCTTCTGACATGTCTATCTCACTCGAAGAATGATCATCTTCACTTGAGTCAATGACATATTGTGATCAATATTCAAGTGGTCTAGAACCAAAAATTTGTCCTTTCATACATATTGGGGTATACTTTTGGATTACATCAATCTCTTTGTCATGGCAATATTCCTTAGAGAGAGAGTCCCATTCATATTCATTGGAATCTGTTTCATGATCCTCACTAGCCTATAGCTGTAAGATTCTTTCGACAACTCTTTAAGTAGCTTCCTCTTTTAATTCTTCCCTGTAGCCTAGTTCTATTTTGTCTTTGGGATTCATTGTGACAAGTTGTATCTGTTCACTGATGCCTTTTTTTCTTTTACCCAGAGGACCATTTCCCTCATATCCCATTTTTGTCAAGATTGTCTGACCTTTGCCATACTTATCTGTGCATATATTGGACACTGATACCTATGAAGGTTCTTCATCTTTGTATAACCAATTTAGGACATCCCTATCTTCTGATTCCTCTGCTTGGGTGCTTGCTTTTATAAACTTCCCATCAAAGAGCGTGATGGGTTGTAAAGATTGTTTTCTTGAGGTAGATGGTTGTCCATGTGACTTAGGAGAAGCTGAAAGTTGCGATAAGTATGAAGATTTCTCAAATGAGTATTCCCCCATGCCCTTGTCTTTTATTTGGATCTTTTCCAACTGTTTTGACAAGGCATCAAATTGACTTCCATTGTTGCATGAAATAGAGTCAACGACCCCTTTGTCTTTTTATTGAGCCCTTTCCTCATACTATCTTGACGAAGAACCCACTGGAATTTCTTTGTTTGATGGATCAAAGTTGATGACTTCTCTATTATGTGGTACAAAGGTATCTTGACTTGTTCTGAGTGCATTGTAATATTGGGGACTGTTAGAATCGCCAGCAATGGTGATCTCCTGTCCATTGAAAGGAAATTTCAAGCACTGATGATAGGTTGATGGTACCGCTTGCATTTCATGACTCCACGGTCATCCCAAGAGTATGTTATATGTCAATCCTTGTCTAACACCTAACACACTATGTCTTTGACGATTGGTCTCACTTGAATGGGTAAAATGATCAATCCTTGAGAGGATCTTTCTTCATCATCATATGCTTTTATGGTGATTTTCCTTCTAGGATCAATAGCATTTTCAAAATATCCTAATGCACGAACAAGCTTGAGAGTGCAGATATTTAGGCCTGCTCCTCCATCTATAAGGACAAGTTTGACGCGGTGTTTATGGATTAGGACTTTGATGTGGACAACAATGTTATGTGGATGGGTGGTGGATGCATCATCATGTTCAGAGAATGATAAGCAATGAGGTGCAGTCAAATGTCCCACCATAGCATGAAATGTACAGACTTCAAGTTTGTTTGGTACTATGGTGGCAACTAAAGCTTGTTCTAGGATTTCTTTGTGTGCCGATGAAATCTTGAGAAGTTCCAATATGGATATTTGAGCGGGTATCTTCTGTAACTAATCAACGATGTTATATTGAGTTACAAGAAAAACATTTGTTTTGGATGTGGAAGGGGTAGCTCCTTTCAATGTTACCTTGGCTTGTCCTCTTGTAATCGCATTGATAGGTGTATTGTATTGATCATTTGTGATTTTGATGATGTTAATTCGATTGCCATTCGTGTCAACGTTAGCACTCAGATTTCTAGGTACAAGGTCATTGATTTGATGTGAGATAGTGTCATCATTGTGTTGGATTTTAGTAGTGGCATCCTTCCCTTGGCTTCCAATTTCAATGTCTTGGATGGAATTCCCAACCATCTCAATACAATGAATGGTAGAATCATAAACATAGTTTATATTCTTGCCTTTGGTATTCGATGTAGAGGACTCTCCCTTTTCATAATTGGGTAAAGGGTTCTTGAACACTCCTTGATCACTGTTTGTTTGGGGTCCTTCAATGTGTACCTTTTTGTTATCAATGAGATCTTGGATTGCGTGTTTTAATTGCCAATAATATTTTGTCATATGACCCTTGTTTTGATGATAATCATAGTAATGAGCATCGTTCCACCAAAATGGCTTGACTTGTGGATCCTAGTTTCGTGCTTCTAGCACTGTGATAAGCTTAGCCTCAGTAAGTCCCTTTAAGGTGGAATTTAAGGATTGTCCCAATGGTGTGAATTTTCATCAATTGGAAGGTTTTGGAAATGGTGTTGCTTTAGTCCTGGATTAGTCTGATTGTTGTTTAGGCTAACATTTGGAGTGTTGGGAGGATTGTTGGTCTGATTGGTCTTGGTGGCAATTGTTGTTAGGTTGAATATGGGTTTGGTATTTTGATTTTCAGCTATGACCTCATTGTTACCCATGTTCTTGTTTCGTTGCCAAAATTTAGGTTTGTCCCCACTGTTGTAGTTGTTAGAGGAAGTGGATGAGTTGTTTTCATTGTATACCTTAATGACCCCTCTTTTGACTAAGGCTACCTCGATTTTAATTCCATTTTCAATCAATTTTTCGAAGGTAGGGGGGAATTGTAATTCCAACCTAGAACTCATCTCATCGTTTAGGTTATCAATGTAAATCTCTATCTTTTCCTTTTTGGGCATGGGATGAGAATACCTTGCAAACAATGTCCTCCATTTTTGTAAGAAAATGAGGAAGGACTCACCCTTTTTTTGTTTCAAGTTGCAAAGGTCTTTCATGGTGATATCATGTTGGATATTGTAAGAGTATTGAGTGAGAAATCTATTGAACAACTCTTCAAATGTGTTGATGGGGGGTGTAATCTTTGAAAACCATTCAAGGCATGTCCCTCCTAGACTTCGTGAAAATAGTCTCATCAAATAAGTTTCCTCATGCACAAATTCTAGACTCATAGTTTGGAATTCCCTTACGTGATCTAATGGATCAATTGTACCATTGTATTTATCATACTTTGGGAATTCACTATGTTTAGGGAAAGGAATCATGTTGACAAATGGATTAAAGGGATAAGGAAAAATTTCCTCGATCAATTATTGTTTCGAAGTTCCCCTTTGCATATCTAGAACTTGTTGTTGAAGGTTTTTCATTTGGTGAGTTAAAGTAACCATTTGTTTTGTTTCCTTTTCAAGATTTTGGAGGGGTGCTTTTAAGATGTTGATGTCAAAGTCAAGGGGAAGTTTGACTCCTTGATTGGCTAACAATAATAGGTATTTTTCCCCATCTCTTTCAAAAATATTTTCCAAAAACTTATGGAAATTGGGGTCTTATTCTGCTTGTCAGATATCCTCATCGCTTATTTCTCCCCCTTGAGTGTTGTTGAGTCCAGGAATAGGGATTTCTTTTGCATTAGCCATGTTGCTATGGATCTAACTATTTTGAGGTTCAATGTTGGAAGTTTTGATATTGAAAGCTTCACTACTCAAACTTCCTATGTTTTCTGTTTCAAAGTTGGGTGTTCCAAGTTATTTGTCCTTGAGTCTCCTTTTTTGTGATCTTGTTTGGTTGGGCATACAAGTTTTATGATTTAGACTAAGCTTTGATCTAAGTTTGAAATAGTGCCAAGGATTACAACTAAGTCAAATAGAATGACAAATTCTATTGATTAGACCAAGTTTGATTTTATTGCATGACATAGTTTCATGAAATTAAAGGATGACAAATCTCGAAGATGAAACTAAGTTGTACAAGAAAAGATGTGATGGATATTGATGATTTAGGCACCTTGAAATGTTTAGATCTAGGTTTAATTTGAAAATTTCCACTTGTATAGGTCTGTTTCGACAATGTTTAGACTTCTAAGGTATCTAAGGAACAATCTTGGACTCAAAGTTTTGACTCAAGAAATGTAATTAAGGTACTCAGAACATTGGAAAAGTCTTGGATTTTGACAATAGTACATCATGTATAACTCTAGATTGTTTTTGCAAGCTCTCTTGTAAAAATTGAAGGTTCACCTTTCTCTAAAGTCGTAAAGCATAGACAAACTTCTTTGATTTTATTTTCAACTAAGAGGTTTGATCTTTGGTTTTCTAATCTTGATCTTTCATGAAATCATCGTGCAAACCACATTTTTTGACCCTTTTTTTCCTAAGGAAAGGTTGAATACTATTGAAAGGACTGATTTTCTAAAGATGGATGGACCTAAGTTACTGACTTGTCTACCTCAATGAATGTAGTTCTGAATCAAGGTTTTCACTTTCAAAATGTAATGTTTTTGATGGTGTTTTTTCTAAGTTTCGTTTTGAAGACACATCAAGCAAAATATCCTAAGGTTGTGAAAGACTGTATTCTTTTAGATTCCACGCAGGTTTTACCCCAACCGCACTATCTTTAGCGGATGAATTCAAAAGCTTGGTTGCACAGGCTCCCCCCTATAGTGCACTCTCTTCTTAGGCCAACCAAGCTTCCAATCCCCATGAAACTCCCATTGCGAACTGATCACCTCTACTAAAAACTACGAGAATGTGGATGCCTTGGCATTGACCGTTGCTGCACCAAAGAATAGATAAAGGATTTTGGAAAATCTACAACAAGGGTTTTAATATGGGCATTCCGTTTGTGGGGTATAATCTATGTAGCGAGAGTCCCTTTCGATCCATCTCATTGGAATTATCCTCATGATACTTGAACTTTCCTCAAGTATCCACATTTATATCCTGGTTGGAAGTCGCTTGGCCTTAGCGTGTTACCAGTTGGGTCGTTCCCTTGGGTGATTACTTTTTCCCACAAGGCAGACCCTCTAGGATAAACAAAAGCAAGCAAGTATACCCATAGTTCGATCGATCTTTATTTCACATGAATTAAGAGAGAAATCATGAAATATACTCCACTTACAATCACACATAAACAAGAATGGGTCTAGCCTTTTGGATCACCCAGTTAAGGGGAGAGCATATTCCTAGCATTCATCACATACAAAAGACATGGTGTTCATTAACCTTTAATTAAGCTATGCTCCTAACTTAACCAAAAGAAAACATGATGTTCATTAACCTTTTAATTAAGCTATGTTCCTAGCTTAACCAAAAGGAAACCAAATACACCATTTCCAGCCCCTGCAATATGTCAATGGTTTGATAAGAATGTCTTTGACAAGCATTTTTGGGAAAGCCTGCAAAGCACAAACACAAAATGTGAGTTTTTTGACTTGGTGAAAAACTGCAAGAGGTGCCAAAAGAGAGACAAGAAGCGCCAAAAACAATGTAAGCATGTCAAAACATGAAAATAAAGCCTTGCAAGAGGTGCCACTTGGGACACCAAAGGCACCAAAACATAGAAAAAAGGCGCCACTTGGGACACCAAAGGCACCACTTGTTAGAAGTGTGGGGGAATAAAGCCATGTACCTTTTCTCATTGGTGGAAGTGTGTGAGGATAATTCTAATTAATAATTAGGCTTATTTATTTTCATGTGACCTTTATGAGGTGGCACACAAAAAGTTGTAGAAATGTGCTCTAATTCTTAATCAGGATTAGGGAAGATTAATTAAATAAACATGTTTAGGGTTTTTTGTTTATTTAATTTAGAAGAATGTGAATTAGGAGAATTAAAAGGAAAGTGAACAATATAAATAAAGTAAGAACTTATTTATATGTAGTTGAAGTATTAATAAAATAGGTTGTATTTCATTAATTGAATATGATGACCATTTTCAGGTGTATACAGTTGTATTTGATCTTTTATTAGTACAAATGTTGCTAGGTTTTTCTCCCTCAAGTAGGAGGGTTTTCCTAAGATAAAATTTTGTGTTCATTTTTCTAGGTTTACTTTTATGCTTTCTGTAAAATCTAATCTAAAATGAACATGGTATTAGAGCGGGTTCAAGAAATCTGATCAGATTTGACTAAGCGAAAATTCCAGGTTGTGTGGATCTAAACAATTATGTGTTTAGGGCATGAAAAATGGATGTCGAGACCACATGTGGGAATGGAGGTAGTTGAGAAATAAAGATGATGTGTAGCTTTGTTGACCAAGTCAATGATCATGTGGAGGAAATTTGAGAGCATAGGCCTCGTGGAGTCTTGGGGGACTTGTGAGGAAATTTGACCGATTTGCTTGTAGACTTAAGTGAAGGGCGCAACTGGTGGAGATGGTTGCTAGTGTGTTCGAGATCTTCACTATTGGAGTCATGTATGGAGGGCATGATCAAGATTTTGAAGGTTGTGTTAGGGCTTGGAAGAAGTTTGGAGAAGCTTGGTGGAAATAGTGGTTTTATGGTGATAGTTCAGGAAATGGCTTCAAGGTTTCAAAGGAAATTAATGTTTTTTGGTATTGATTATTTTGATTGATTGTAGGTCTGTGACTGCACACCAGATTAGATTGTAGCAGCAAGTTCAAGTGACTGTTTGCAAGTCTCTAACAAGTGTGCTAGATTAGACTATAATGAAGTTTTGGCATCCTTCTTCATGCTTCTTGTGAGTTTGGAATTACACACTAGAGTTGAATGTAACTCATGGTGTTCAAAACTATTCAACAGTACTGTTGATGAATAAAATTCTTAGTTAGAGGAGTTAAATTTATTGATCAGAATATGTGCACAGAAAATTAACTCAAAATCAGACACAATAACACAGCAGATACCCTGGGAAAACCCTCCTCTTGAGGGAGAAAAACCCAGCAACAAAGATCTCTCTTATATATACAAATAGAGCAACAATTCTCTTTACAATGAGGCCAATCACAAGGCCAATCTTTAGCACATAACAAGATGCAATGGTAGATAATAATCTTCACTTCTTTAATAACTATCTCTGCCCTTGATTGAATTCACAATCTGCTCTATAAGGAATTCACACTCTTAATAGAAGAATATAATATCGAACTTGCTTGATGATCTTCAAATGACAAATAGAACTCCTATATATACAAATCCAAGAGACACCTCCTTTTATGGTGCAAGTCGGCCAAGCACAAAATAATATAATTTCAAATAATAAATATAATTTATAAGGAAAGTCGGCCTAAGAGAAAATTATATTGATGCCAAGAGATGCACCCATTCTCATTAAATGTCACATATAAATAAATAGCCAATAGGCTACATTTATTTATGTCTTCACTTGTGGCTGGACGAACCTGAAGCTGCAATATCATTAACACTCCCTCTCAGCTAGGGAGAGAACTTCCAACTGCTCAAGACAAATCACCTCAACATGATGTATACCATTATGGCTACAACCATAAGTGAACAAGAAGAATATCACCTCAACGTGATATTAGATATAGCCTCAACACGATATCAACCATAATGGCTACAACCATACTATGGTAAGTACAAGTGTTCATCACTTGTGTGATGTTGTCACCTCAACGTGACTTTCACCATGACTCTCTCTGAGGGTGAAACACAAGTACAACATATGTCATGGAGTCACACACATGACATCCACCATGACTCAGCTCAGAGGGTGGAAACAAGGGCTTTCACCTCAAATTCCTCTGTCTTAGAGGAAAATGCATTAACAAGGGCTTGCACCTCAAATTCCTCTATCTCAGAGGAAAAATGCATTAACAAGGGCTTGCACCTCAAATTCCTCCGTCTCAAAGGAAAGGAAAATGCATTAAACAAGGGATTTCACCTCGAACTTCTCTCTCAGAGAAGAACTCATTAAGCAAGGCTCACTGATACTGAGACTCTTACTCAGTCAAGGCTAGATTATCCACCATACCAAGCTTATCTCGGAAGTACACAAACTTTATCCTGGTGAGAGGCTTGGTGAGAATATCTATCGTCTGCTCATCAGTGCTGATGTACCTCAACTGTACAGCCTTCCGCAGTACCATAGCTCTAATATAGTGGTACTTGATCTCAATGTGCTTGGTTCTGTCATGAAACACAGGATTGATAGAAAGCTTCACACAACTCTGATTATCACAATGAATGATAGTAGGCTCCATTGATTGTCCAAACAATCCTGCAAGGAGCTTACGAATCCACACTACTTCTCGAGCTGCCATACAAGCTGTAATAAGCTCGGCCTCTATTGTACTCAATGCTATAGATGATTGATTCCTACTGCACAAGGATATCATAGTAGATCCAACCTGAAGAATATCTCAATCCATATCCAACTATGCCATGCAAGTATCTCAGGATATGCTTTACTACAACAAGATTACCATCTTCTTCAGGCTCAGCAAGCTCCCTCTGAATCTTCAAGCACTTGCATCAACCTTCTGACCTCTTCGCCCAAGATTGCCTGCAACACTTTGACTTAGATAAATGTTTTCTAGTGCACACCTCTGGTACTGTAGAGAGTTCAGGATAGTCCTCCTTGACCTCATTCCAGATCTCACTATTCTGAATAGGTTTGCGGAGCTACCAATGACAAATCCATATGATAGTCTTGAGCAATTCTGATCTCAACAGCTGAAGGGATATTCTAAGGATTTACCACCTAGCTTTGCAATACAGTAATCTTCACTTCTTCTCAGTGAGTTACAAAAGTCCCTCTTTATCCCTGCTTCAGAGATTACAAAGAAGAAATTTGGAAATGAACTCCCTCTAGCCATCAAGTACTCAGTCCTATGGCTGCAAGTTGTGACTTCATGCTTTTCTCTTGAAAGCAATCTCTTGGTCCATCCTAATGCACATTAAGAAGAGATTACTAATAGTTCATATAACTCAACTATTTCAAAGAGAACTACCACTGCTAGAAGCATGCATGATTTACTCTCTCAATGTTATAGCATGAATTAATAACTATACATCAATTCATGAACATTAACCATGCAATACTTATCTTAAAGAAGTCAGAATTCTATACGCAAAAACTGAGGGATCGATATCAACGATCACAATATCTGCTCTCTTCGCCCTTTATAGTGGCGTCGATCACTGCTGCTCTCAATGCAGACTCGACTTCGATTGCAACTGATGACACAGCTTTGGAGTTGAAATCTTCACGGGACCGGAACATTGTGTCGGATCATCATCTAAACTACATAAACTCGATGACCAAACAACACAAAATAAGATTCAATTAACTTATCCCAGTGAAACACATATAACCAGTGTCAAATTTGCACAAGTCAGTAGGCTGACTTTCAACTCAAAAGAAAATGAATTTAAGTGTACACAAAAGAATACTTATCTTGCTAAAAATCAGAAACTCCTTAAGTGCTGCACTTGAATGCTTCCTGAGATCCGCTCATATGAGCATTAAATATGCTCTTAAATGCTGACTCTACTCAGTACAACTTGTAGAAACAACAGTTCCTTCTCACATATCTCCTGAGGAGAGGACTTATGCTCGATATGCCTTCTGGCTTTCACGAATTTCAATTTCTATGTAGAACATAAGAGCTACAAACAGGTCTCCAGATAGTCTGTCAACACAATATCAATAGAGATCCTCCAAACAAGATAACATTTCTGCCACACACATAAATTGCTTGAATAGTAGTGCTCGCAAACTCAAAGTTTGAATGGAGTAACAAAAACAGGCCTCAACCCATGAATTCTATGATACAACGACTGTTAGTTCCTGAGGAAAACTTAAGAACAAATTGAGACATGTTAATACTTTATTATGATCTGCCTCTAAAGGGTTCTTCATTACCATAGGATTCCAAATAATCCTGTACTTGGTTGCAGAGATCTCATGGTCATTTTGCTCCAACTGCAGGTCTTCAAGGAAATATCGACGATCCAGTATACCAAACTGGACAAGCTCGACCACCTCATTTAGCTTCTGGAGATCACATGGCACAGTTTACCAAACACTTTCATTAATCTTCACATTGATATGGAAGTGACGACTTCAAGCATGTGAAGGAAACTTTAATTACTCCTTTCTACAATTGATTGCAATAAATTTCCAACACCATATGTGTCAGGACCAAATCACGATATTTATCGAGATGATGGTGTCCAGAAACTGAGGTGAGTGTCGCTGCATAGCAAGGATGAGGCTTCACTTCACAATGAGGTGATGCATCACTACTAGTAACAACTCGATTTCACAATGAGACCCGGTGAGCCTCACCTGATACAAGGATCTCGTTTGACATTCACAGGAGATCGCTCAGCTTCAGAGGTTGATGCAAGGTAGAGCATAGAGGCGTGAAGATGAGGCGAGAGCACTGAGAAACCTTGTAAAGGGTCCTGGTAAAGTCAATGCCCAAAGATGGAGGTGGATCACATGTCAAAATCTACCTTCAGCATGAAAGATACGGAATCTACTTCCCTTCTCAACTTTGTGCGTTATAACGATGCTCGAAAATGAATACTGTCAACAGGGCTCATGTGATGCTGGTGCTACGTTGTTTCCACAAGACTGCATACTCTCTGGTGGTGACGACTAACTCACTGAATCACTAATAGGAGATTCGGTTGCCTTTGGAACACCTGACCTCCATTCCTCGACCCAAATACGATGTCACAAATTCGACCTAGTATGTCAATAAGATGCCAACTTTAATGAACGAAACTCTTAACATCACTTCTAATGATCTGATGGGAGTTACGCACAACACTTGGCAAATGCTTAGGTGCTGGTGCGAATAGTGATATCACTGAATGGATTAGTCAATGTAAACTATAACATTAATTCCATAGTCTTAACTTTAAATAAAGATGTGACTTTCTCCAAGATCAATTAGACTCCCAGCATGCTACCCTTATTTTCTGCAGACAAGCTCTGATTAGTTCCCCTGAACCTGGCTCTGATACCATGTTAAATTTATTGATCATAATATGTGCACATAAAATTAACTCAAAATAAGACACAATAACACAGCAGATACCCTAGGAAAACCCTCCTCTTGAGGGAGAAAAACCTAGCAACAAAGATCTCTCTTATATATATAAATAGAGCAACAATTCTCTTTACAATGAGGCCAATCACAAGGCCAATCTTCAGCACATAACAAGATGCAATTGCAGATAACAATCTGCACTTCTTTAATAACTATCTCTGCCCTTGATTGAATTTGCAATCTGCTCTATAAGGAATTCACACTCTTAATAGAAGAATATAATATCGAACTTGCTTGATGATCTTTAAATGACAAATAGAACTCCTATATATACAAATCCAAGAGACACCTCCTTTTATGATGCAAGTTGGCCAAGCACAGAATAATATAATTTCAAATAATAAATATAATTTATAAGGAAAGTCGGCCCAAGAGAAAATTATATTGATGCCAAGAGATGCACCCATTCTCATTAAATGTCACATATAAATAAATAGCTAATAGGCTACATTTATTTATGTCTTCACTCATGGCTGGAAGGATGAATCTGAAGCTGCAATATCATTAACAAGAGGGAACAATTTTTTTCTTTTCTTCAACTTTGAAATATTTCCTAACAAGGAGATTACATCCTATGATCATGTGAGAATAAATAAGGAAGTAGACAACAAGGAAGACCTATTTGCAGACTTCAAGATAGAGACTTCAAAGGAAGATACGAGCTTTTCTTTAATATAAGAAGTGAGAAGCTCCTAACAAAGTCACCAAATTGTCTTGAATGAAGAATGATCAGACTGAGGATCATATTTGAAAGTCTATGTAGGCTGAGGCAAGACATCATTGTTTACCTAGAGGACATGATGTCAATCATCTGGGGAGTCTAATGCAAGAGTATTGTGCTCCATCACCTTTTTCTGGCAGCAAATGGAGTTATGTCAGTGAGACTTGGACTTTCGAAAAGACACTCATGAATGTCTCTTTGACATTGAACATCTATTCGAGGGGTAGTGTCATGGGTGCATTGGTGCTATGTTGGCGAGAGGCAGGCTAGTTAGTGAGAGATCTGTCGAAGACTCTTCAATGAGGCGAAGTCTCATCGATGTCGATGTGACATATGTTGTTTGACATGAGATCTCTGCATGCATGTTAGACATTCCAATTGTGTTCCAGTTGAAGCTTGATCAGTGAGACTTGGGTGTTTCGAGGAGAGATGTGAGGAGGTTTCTTCCAAAAGATGATGGATGGGATCAGATACAACATCGAAGATGACCATGGTGGGACTGACAGAGAGATGACAAAGATGGAATTCAATGACATGTACGAACAACTAGCAAGTGGCGATAGGATGATTGGTAATTTGCATCCTTATTGCAAATTACAAATGGTGACAAGGCTAGTGATCGACGATGTGGTGGTGACCATGTTGGGAAGACATGCACTCTTTGATGAGAGATACTTCATTGTTTGTTTGACATTCCATTGGTGCCAATAAGAGTTTTATCGGTGAGACCTAGTGAGTTCGATGTGACATCTTGTTGAGTCTTGGTGACACTCCAACTAGGGTGTTATTGATGTGACATGGTGGCATCAGGGTGAGACACTTCAAAGTCTGGGTGAAATTTTGATGGAGCAATGAACAAGGATAGTCAACACGGTGGAGAATGACGAGTTGGATCACGACACTTGGCAACACGATATTAGGCATATTCCACATCGTTGTTGTGGAATACATGTTCATTGGACAACTCAGTTGAGCTATTGATAACGATATTCAACAATTGTAATTACATTAGTTCATGTCACTTTTTGTATTGGTCATTTAGTGATGCTTTGAAATTCATAATTTACCATCTCCATTGTCTTCTCCATGAGGACGACCTACTGTTAGTGAAAATTGGCAATAATCGCAATCATCCTTAGTAATATTGTAAACTATCTAAGGAAGTTCTTGATGGATTCTGAGAATTCAAGGCTCGAGTTGAGAAAATGTCTGGGAAAAGGATTAAGGTTCTAAGATGATACAATGAAGGGGAGTACACTTTCGAAGAATTTTTGTAATTTTTGTATTGAGGCAGGGATCAAGAGGGAGTTTTGTGTTCAACAAAATGGAGTTTCTATAAGAAAGAACAAATCTATAGTAGAGGCAATGAAGGCTATGATCCATGATCGGAGTTTGCAGAATTTCCTATGGGCAGAGGCTTCCAGAACCACAGTATATGTTCATAATAGAATTCCTCATTGGATATTGTGGACACTACGTTCTTGGAGAAGGATGTTATCAAAGACAGATTTGAGGAGTAAATCAGGTGCCAGATAGACCCTGAGGTGGGAGTGACCAAGAGAAGTTTGAGTCACAAGGGAAAATCCTTACCAATTAGATTGGAAAAGGTCAGGTTGAATGAGAAGTTTGAACTAGGAATTCTAGCAGAGTCAAGTCCATGCAATAAGGCATTGATGAAGGTTTTGGAAAGGTTTCATCCATGAGGAGTGAGCATAAATGAGGTTGGAAAGATATTTTTGTGCTATGTTAGAAGCAAAATTGGGTGCTAGGCCTGCCAAGAGACAGTGTAATGGGCATGCAAAAGAAACACAACCAAGTTTGGAGCTGCTCAGTGTGGGCGAAGTAATGCAAAAAGGGGTGTCTTTGGAAGGAACCAAGGCAGACTCATATGGGTTTGCAGTAGAACTCTCTTGGAGGTTGGAATGAAGAGGAAAAGTATCTAGGGATACACAGAATAGAGTAAGTGTTTTGGATATGAATGGGCATAAGGAAATCCCATGGAGACCTATGTCACGAGAAACTGGAGTGGATCGATGAAAAGAATTTGTGACATTGAAAAGAAGAAGTGGAGACTAGAGAAAGTATGCCAGAATGTTTGGGCTCAAAGAGGAGTCACAAATGGGTCTTTAAGGAGAATTGGAGTCTAGGTCAAGTGGAGGAATCAAGGAGGCAAATCCATTTGCTAGAGGTGTGAAGGTGTTAGCTAAGTAGGTTGCAATGTTGCAAGGCCTGGTGCTAAGTGTTTGAAAGGCCTTTCCAGCTGTAGAGAATGGGAATTGCACAAGACAATCAACTTGGATTTGACATTAGTAGCACTGCAAACCTATTCAGAATAGGGTGATCTGGGATGAGGTTGAGGAAGTCTAAGTCTTGGAGTGAAGGAAGGAGGGTTGGACTCTCACAAGTCAATTGGGGGTGTTGCTAGGAGTAGTGCTGGAAGTGTGGGATGGAGGCCGTTCCACTTGGGAAAGCATTGCAGACAACCTTGGACAAGTAGGTTAGGAGGTTGATGTGGGTGCTTGGAGCTGAGTTCGGTTGGGAGTTAGTACTGAAGAAGGTGCAAAAAGGTGTTTGTGGTTGCACTTGGATGAGAAGTCTGAGTAGCTTGAACCCGACAAAGTAGCATGGAAGGTTTGTATGAATGTATCGAAAGGATGGATCAACTCAGTAAAGGAAGTCAAGGCAGGGTTCTTGTAGTGGTGGAGAGAGTAGTTTTGAAGAATCTACTCAAATCAGGTTAAGTATGGCAAGGTTAAAAATGGTACCGAGGAAAGCAATCCCACTCCAAAGGGAGTCACAACATCCTTAAGATATTCTCCCTATGTCAAGGGAATGGACAAAACAATAGACTAATCTGTCATAGCGTATATTTCTCTGAGACAAAAAAATATGAGGTGAAATCCCTTGTAGTGTATATTTCTCTGAGACGGAGAAATATGAGGTGAAAGCCTTTGTAGTGTATATTTCTCTAAGATGGAGAAATATGAGGTGAAAACCCTTGTAGTGTATATTTCTTTGAGATGGAGAAATATGAGGTGAAAGTCCTTGTAGCGTATATTTCTCTGAGACAAAGAAATATGAGGTGAAATCCCTTGTAGTGTATATTTCTCTAAGATGGAGAAATATGAGGTTAAAGCCTTTGTACAAAACACATCTTTGAGACTAAGTTGTGTTTCCCACAATTGGGTGTAGCCATTGTGGACGTCATGTTGAGAGTCTATAACGAGATATGATACCATTGAGTGGGACTCAAGAAAGACTTTGCTATGCCTCCCTAGCTAAGAGGGAGTGGTGATGTTTTGGTAGCTTCAGGAGGTAAGCCAAAAGCTGGGTCAGCTCTAGAGAAATTCAAGTTAGAATTAATCATATATTTGTTGGGTTGGCCACATCACAAAGCAAGAATTATATTGGGTGGATTTGTATAAATAAAGGGATGATTCTTCTCATTCAACACACATTCAAGTCATTCGCTATTCCTTGTTCAATAAGAAGGTTCGTTGCTCAGAAGGAGGATTACAATTGCTCATAATTTTGCACTACTTTAGTGTTGGGTTATATTTTGTACTCTGCCTAACTTGGTTGATTCTCAAGTGCTAGTTTTTCACTACTATATTTGATCTTTTATTAGTACAAATGTTGCTGGGTTTTTCTCCCTCGAGTAGGAGGGTTTTCCTAGGATAAAATTTTGCGTTCATTGTTCTATGTTTACTTTTCCGCTTTCTGTTAAATCTAATATAAAATGAACAACCTCTACATGTCTACCAACTCATACCCAAGAGAAACTAAATAAACTCCTTTAGAGTCATGACCCCAATCAAGGATATTGGAATCCTCCAAGGAACGACATAGTCTCTTAGCAAAAATTGAAGCCAAAGTATCATGGTCCTCCAAAGAACCCCCATTTGGATAGCTCCAAGGTTCCTTCCACCTGTAAATTAAAGATCTTCCCAAAGGAATATGATACCTAAAATCAACTACATTAGACCTTAGACCACCCCGCTCCCTAAATAATGTCACAAATGTTAGAGTAATCATGCATTAGCTAATAATTAATCTTTAATTAATTATTAACTCTAATCTATTTGCGTGCACTTAAGCCAAACTTAGTAGTTCTTTATTTAGTTAACTAAGTTCTTTTCTATATTAACTAAAGTGAGCTATTATTAAATCATGTCTCATTGCATGAGAGGTTGACACTTGTCATGATCTAATCCCTTTACCATTTAGGGTTGCTCCTATATAGCACTCAATCCTCATTGTATTATCTCTCTTATGCTCTCTCAAGTTTTCATACCATTTTGATAGTCTCTTGCATTTTGTAGCTTTTTCTTGTTGATGAATATTGCATATATTGTTTATAGATCTCTTGTGTGGAAGGTGTCTTTTCTTGTTGTTTGATCCTACTACTCATTTTTTTCACAATTCTAACTGTTGGGAATAGGATGCCATTTAATTGCAATCCTAAACATATTTCATGTATCTCCTAAGTCCTTGGAAAGTGTTCCCCAACACTAGGATTAGAAAGAGATTAAATTTGAATGAAATGAACATGTAAATTGACATTTGTAATTATTCCTAAATGACAGGAACATGTGAGGGCATCCAAGAAGAGTTCCTAAATAATAGGAGCACATGGGGCGCCCACATGGAAGGTGGAACCCGATTCGCTTAAGTTAAATGTTTAGAGAATAGATACCACTTCAGTAATGCATGTAAAGATCCTACAAGTTAGGGATTGATATTTACATGATTTTAGTTCAGTTTAGTTCAGTTCAATTCAATTCAATACCAGTTCAGTTTAGTTATGGTCCAGTTATCTTTAGTTGCATGTAGTTAGTTTTAGTTGAATGCTAGTTGACTTTAGTTGACTTGAGTTGCATGACTAATGACTTTTGTTGCATGACAGATAATAGGTGGACACATTCAGTTAAGTGGGGATGATCAATCGTGCATATTGTTTGCATGAATTGATAAAGATATATGTTTATGTTAACAAAGATTGACTTGGACCCACCTTGGGCGCCCAAGTTGGCATCTTTGAGTTAACACCTTTTGCATGAGAAGATATTTAAAAGGCTGAGTTAAGTGGTCCCATTCTTGGGTGCCAACTTTGAGGAGAAGCTTGGAAGATATTTTTTTGACCAACGATCAGTTAGGAGTTCAGTTTGGGGTGCCTAAATTGAGGAAACTTTGGTTTTGACTTCATGTTACATGATGGAACTCTACTTGCACAAAATAGGCATAGGTTTTTGAGAGGAACTTTGTGCTCTTGTAATTGACAACTCTTTGGAGTTTACAATGCTCATTATTGTCTATTAATTGCAACAAGTTGAAGAGAGTTTTATGAGAGTTTATTGCAAGTTGTTAAGAAGAATTGTTGAAGGAAAAAGAAGCATATCAAGCAAAGGATTGATACAATGTTATTGTAATCTTGTTCTATGGTTAAATAATACAAGCACTATTGATTCCGGTAGTGGAGTTTTTTCTTGAAAGGGTTTCTCCACGTATATACTATGTCATTTCTATCTTCTTGTCTCATTCTTCTACAATCTTCTATCTCTTTCTACAATTGGTAAAATTTATCTAAACAAATAATCATACACAAAGAATTTGTAACAAAGAACACATAATTAGATCTACAATCTCATAGTTTTACAAGTTTTAAGCTACATAATTACCTCTATTTTTCAACAATTGGTAGCAAAGGTCGTTTGGGAAGAGTTTGGGATGCCTTTCTCTTAAAAGTTTGAAGGTTTTTTGGCTGTAGTGGGAGCTTTTAATATTGTGTTATTGCTGATTTGTAAAAGAAGTGTGTTACAATGAGTTCTAATTCTTATTTAGATATTGAAAGATTCAATGGATCTAGTTATGAGATGTGGAAACTAAAAATGGAGGATCTCCTTGAAGAGAGATATTAGTGGTTAGTTGTTTGTAATGAGATAAAGTCACCTACAACGATGTGAGCTGAGGATTGGGCTTAGCTTGATAAGAAGGAAAGAGGGACCAAAATATTATGTCTTGTTGATGTTCTCTTGAATGTTTCATATGAAACTACTGCATATAAACCGTGGAAGAGGATAGGTGATATCTATCAAACCAAAAGTCTTACTAATAAGTTGTATCTGAAAAGACAGTTGTATTCTTTAAAGATGAAAGATGGTGATTTTGTTTCACATCATTTAAATGATTTTAATTTGATTCTAAGTTAGTTAGCATTTGTAGATGTAAAGCAAGGAGATGAAGATAAATGCATTTTGTTACTTTTTTCTCTACCAGAATCTTGGGAAAATCTAATTGTTGCTATCAGTGGTAGTAGTGAAGATCCTAAGATGGACAATATAATTCCTACTCTCCTATTAGAGGAGATGAGGAGGAAGTATAAATGGGATCCCAAGATGACTTGTTTGTAAGAGGTAGGCCTAAGGAAAGGGAACCTATGGGAGACAAGAAATGAAAGGGTAATACCAAAGGACGGTCTAAAACCCTTGGTAAGAGTAAGGTAAAGTGTTGGAATTATGGGAATTCTGGACATGTAAAGAAGGATTGTAAGAACAAGAAAAAGAGTTCTAATGCTTCTACAGAGAAATCCTCAAATGGAAATAATGATGCATTGTTTATTTCATCTAATACTATTTGTGATAACTCTTGGCTTATTGATTTAGATTGCTCCTATCATATGACTCCTAACAAGGAGTGGTTCACTAAGTATATTGCATATGATGGAGGGAATGTCTTATTTGGAGATAATAGCACAACAAAGGCTATGGGAAAAGGAGAGGTAAAGTTGTTTTTCAGTGATGGTAGGGTTAAGACCCTTAATGATGTTTTACATATTCTAGGACTTGCTAGAAATCTACTTTTTTTTATCTAAGTTCAATGATTCTGGAATGCATGTGACATTTGACAAAGGTGGTTGTAGATTGGTGAAAGGGAATATGGTGGTTGCTAAAGGATCTCAGATTGGGACTTTGTTTAAGCTTAATACCTCCAATTTCAATAAATCAACCAATGTAACTGAAGCTGAAAATACATGTATGTTGTGGCACCATAGATTGGGCCACATTGGTGAAAAAGGTCTTAGGACCATTCTTAATAAGAAATTGGTTGACGGTATTCCTGATTATAATATTGGAAAAAATGATTTTTGTGAGCATTTTGTGTTTGGAAAACAATCTAGATCTTCATTTCCCAATAGAACACATAAAGCTAAAATATTATTAAAGATTTTTCATTCAGATGTAATGGGCCCTGTGGATATTGACTCTATTGGTAAATCTAGATATTATGTCACATTTATCGATGATGTCTCAAGATACACTTGGATCTATTTTATGCATAACAAATCTGATGTGTTTAATAAGTTTAAAGAATTTAAGGCTTTGGTTGAGAAACAATCAGATCATAAGGTAAAAGTGTTGACATCAGATAATGGTGGTGAATATTGTTCTAGGGAATTTGATGATTATTGTAAGCATGCAGGAGTTGTGAGATAGAAAACTACTCCATATACACCTCAAAAAAATGGAGTAGCAGAAAGGATGAACCAAACCTTAATGGAAAGAGGTAGGAGTATGCTAAGTAGTGCTAAGCTAGATCAGTGCCTTTGGGCTGAGGCTATAAGTACTTTTTGTTATTTAATCAGTAGATCTCCTAGTTCATCTATTGAAGATAAAACCCCTTATAAAATATGGTTAGGTTAGAAACCTAGTGTTGCACATTTAAGGATCTTTGGTTGTGAGGATTTTGTTCATGTGCCTAACGAAAAGTGATCTAAGTTGGAGCCAAAAGCACAAAAATGCATATTCATAGGTTATGGTGAAAATGTAAAAGGTTACAAGCTTTGAAATACTCTAACCCAAAAAATTACTTTATCTAGAGATGTGATTTTCAGGGAATTTAGAGCTTACTCAGGAGAAGAACAACCAAAGGAGGATACTTCTCAAACAATGCATTTTGAGATAAATACCAAGAAGCAAGAAGATGCACATGTTGAAGAACAATCAGATGGATTGCATGAGGAGAGTTCACAGAGTTCTTTTGAGATAGATGCTCATGATGAGCATAATGAGGAACAAGAAGAACCCCCTTTGAGAAGATCCGCAAGACAACAGAATCCCGTTGATAGGTATATCCCACCTGATTTCCATTGTATATTTGCTTTGATGAGTACTAATGATGAACCTAGATCTTACAGCTTGGAAGCTATGTCTTCAGATGAGAACAAGCTTTGGTCACAAGCTATGCATGAGGAAGTAGTTTCCTTGGATACTTGTGACACATGGGATCTTGAGAGTTTTCCCAAAGGAAGAATGTCCATTGGTTGGAAATGGATCTTTAAAAAGAAAATTGGAGCAAATGGTAATCTTGAAAGGTACAAGGCTAGATTAGTAGCCAAGGGCTACTCCTAGAGAGAGGAAGTTGGATTTAATGAAATCTTCTCTTGTTGCAAAATTAACTTCTATTAGATTCTTTTTATCTATTGTTGTTGCTTATGATTTTGAGATAGAGCAAATGGATGTGAAAACTGCCTTTTTTGCATGGGGATCTTGATGAAGAGATTTATATGAGGCAATCTGATGGTTTTGTTATAAAAGGAAAAGAAGAATCAATTTAAAGGTTCAAGAGATCTTTATATGGATTGAAACAATCACCAAGAATGTGGTACCAGAAGGTGATGCTTTTGCATTGAAAATTGGTTATGTTAGGAGTGAGGAAGATCACCGTGTTTACATAAAATGTATTGATAATCAATTGTTAATTATTATCTTGTATGTTGATGACATGTTGTTTATTGGTAACAACAAGGTAATGATCAAAGAATTGAAAGCACAACTCTCTAGCACATTTGAGATGAAAGATCTAGGGGCTGCAAAATATATCCTTGGTATGGAGATCAATAGAGATATAGGTAACATAAAGATTTTCTTAAGTCAAAGCAACTATGTTGATACTATTTTGAAATAGTTTAACATGCAAGATAGTAAACCAATTAATATTCCTTTACTCGTTGGCATGAAGTTTAGTTTAGACATGAGTCCTAAATCTGATTTTGATTATGAGGAAATGTATGAAATTCTATATGCTAGTGTAGTTGGTAGTTTAATGTATGCAATGGTCTGTACAAGACCAGATATAGCCCAATCAGTGGGATTTCTATGTAGGTTTATGTCTAACCCTGGTAAAGAACATTGGACTTATGTTAAGATGGTGTTTAGATATTTACGAGGTACTTTTGATTACTATTTGGTTTATCATGGTGCTAATTATATTGATATTATGCACAAATCATTAGACATACATGGTTTTGTTGATTTAGATTGGACAAGAGACCTAGACAGTCGAAGGTCGACAAGTGGCTATGTGTTTACTTTATTTGGAGATGCAGTTAGTTGGATGAGTAAGAGGTAGCCCGTGATTGATTTGTCCACCATAGAAGTAGAGTACATGGTTGCTACACATGCCTCTAAAGAGGCAGTTTGGTTACAAAGACTTAGAAAAGGTATTGGTTTTAATTGCAAGCAAATTAGACTTGAATGTGATAGTCAAAGTGTTATTTGTTTAGGCAAAAATCCTATGTATCATGCTCGTACTAAGCATGTTGATGTTTAGTATCACTTTGTGTGAGAGATGGTTGAGAGTGGGAAGGTATTGATTGAGGCATTTGACACTTTGATCAACATTGCAGATTATCTTACGAAATCAGTTCCTACAGATAAGTTCTCTTGGTGCAGGAAGGCCATTGGCCTTGAGTCTTGTACTTGATTTATAATAATGATTCCTTGTTTAGAATAATTGCAATGTATAATGTCAAGTGGGAGAATGTTGGGAATAGGATGCCATTTAATTGCAATCCTAAACATATTTCACGTATCTCCTAAGTCCTTGGAAAGTGTTCCCCAACACTAGGATTAGAAAGAGATTAAATTTGAATGAAATGAACATGTAAATTGACATTTGTAATTATTCCTAAATGATAGAAACATGTGAGGGCATCCAAGAAGAGTTCCTAAATAATAGGAGCACATGGGGCGCCCACATGGAAGGTAGAACCCACCTTGCTTAAGTTAATTGTTTGGAGAATATAAACACTTCAATAATGCATGTAAAGATTCTACAAGTTAGGGATTGATATTTACATGAGTGGAGTTCAGTTCAATTCAATTATGGTTCAATTATCTTTAGTTGCATGTAGTTAGTTTCAATTGAATGCTAGTTGACTTTAGTTGACTTGAGTTGCATGACAGATTACAAGTGGACTCCACCCCTGCCACCCTTTTTTAATTTTTAAATATATATATATATTTTAAAGTAATTTTTTTAATATTTTTATTAAAAAAATATAATAGTTTTTTTGGCATTTTTTTCACCTTAAAATAAAAATTTCCCTTTTTGCAATAAATGATTTTTTTGCAACAAAACAAAAAATCACTATACTTGGTGATGTTTTTTCTATCAGCACACTAAATTTGGTGGAGTCTTTTTTTGTCCTACTTAGCCCCTCTCCATTGGACTTTTCAATTTTGCACCTAATATTCCAGAGGCCATATCTCAGCCATATGGTGGTATTTTCTAGTGCAATTTCATTTTAAAATAGGGTAGAATCTCGTGCTCTTTGTAGTGGTCCAAGTATTTTCTAGTTTGGACGTCTAGTTTTTTCCAAAATTCAGCTTTCCTAGTATTGTTTAGTTCTCGCATTGGAGACTTCGACGGGCCATATCTTCTACATCCAGACTCCTTTTTGGGTGTCATTTTTAAAAAAATGCATGTCTTTTTTTTGTACTTTATCATGGTGCTATTAGTTTCCTCTTTTTTTGTCAAATAATTGTATTTTCAACATGTAGTCCTTTTTTGAACATTATGGGATTCCACTATATGCATTTCTTATTTTGTAGACACATTGAGATAAAGCGACATTTTGATGTATACTTTTTGGGGATTTCACACATCCTATTGTGTCTTTTGTAATTGCACTATGATATAAAGTGCCATGGGGGGCTGATGTTTACCTTTGGTTTGTCATCACACCTTTGTCAAGTGAGTGTCTCTTCTACGACAATAGTGAATCCTAGCGATTCTTGCTTCATGTTGTGTGCCTTAATTTGCACACCCTTTTATTTGTAGGTTGTTTTTCCTACATGCAATTCTTGGTTTCACAAAGTTTTAGTGTACCTATCTTGGCTCTCCCTTGTCAACATTATGGGGGGGATTCCTACTGTTGGTGCTAATGCTTCCTTGGTTTCATAGTTTGAGTGATCTATGTATCTATTTCTTGTTCCTAAGTACTTTCAGATGCAATGTGCATCTATGACTAGTTACATGCATTTTAGTGAGATGGATTATTTACCATATGGATACTCTTTCATTCTTATTTCTGGAGGTTCTTCATTTCAACACTATATTAGTCATCTTTTAACAGTAGTTTACAACTTCTTGAAGCTTCAGCGATGTTCCACATGTTCCTCTTTTTGGGACATTTTTTTGGTTGGAGGCTTCTTAGTCCTTCACCTTGATTTGGAGGCTTTTCCAATCCTCCATTCACCTTTCTCTCTTTTGGAGAGGAGTTTTCTCCCATTGTGGTTTTCTCCTTTTCTCCAATTTTGAGAGATCTTTTGTTTATGCATGGGTACCTCATCAAGCCTTGTTTGACAAGACCTATCATGCATTCTTTTTAGGGTTTTTAGCTACTCCCTAAGTTCATCTTAAGGGGGGTGTTAGATTAATCATGCATTAGCTAATAATTAATCTTTAATTAATTATTAGTCTAATTTATTCTCACGCACTTAAGCTAAACTTAGGAGTTCTTTATTCAGTTAACTAAGTTCTTTTCTATGTTAACTATGTCAGAACCCAATTTTATTGCTTATTTATCATAATATGGTAAATTGAGTTATTGAAGAAATTAAATTAAATATTAAATGGAGATTCTAGAATATTCAAAAATTGAATGAAAGAAGTTGACTAATGTTGACTTTGCAAATTTTTGAAAATGATTTTATATGTTATCAAGAATTGAATGTTACTGATCAATTTGCAAGTGCAAGTGTGTGTAGTTGCAAGCTGATAGGTTGAAGGACGAGAACACGGTTGAAGTAGGATTGTTTAGCCAGATCGAATAGTAAGCCAATTGGAATTTGGGTGCACACACCACAAATGGCTTGATGACTTGCATTTGATTGATTTGCACATATAAGAGAATAAAATTATCTTGATTTGAACTGTTTCAGTGCTTGAGTAGATAAAATTGTCCATTCATATATAAAGATGATGTTCGAAATGAAAATTCAAGTTCCTTAATTTAAATGATAGTGTATGGGACCTATAAGCCTTCCAAAAACAAGCAACTTGTATTTGAATGCATATATATACATATGTATGTGTGTGTGTGTGTGTGCATGTAAATCGAACACACACACACAAATATATATATACATTATTCAAATGCATGGTAATTGTGAATAAAATCATTTAAATGCATATAGATATACAAATATATAAGTATATATGTATATATATATTACATATATATATATTACATATATATATATATATATATATATACATATATATATACATATATATATATATTACATATATATATATATACATATATATATATATATATATTACATATATATATACATACGTATACATATTCAAATTCAGTTTGAATTCAAAGTTGATAACATATACATTATGAATCGGACTATGGAATCAATGAAAAATCATAAGGAAAATCCACAATGGAAGTGGCTTGCCGAAGTCATAAAGATAGTTTTCAAAATTAGAAGCCGGCGGCATGACCATAACGCCATTGCCCCTGAAAAACATGCAAAAAAACATTGTTGTTTCTATTATTATTTTTGAAAGAGAATCCAAACAAAAAAGCAGAAAGGAAGAAAGAGTTTTGGGGAATTTGAAAGGAAAAGCAGGGGTCGAACTAAAAGACTAGAAAAATATAAGGAAATAATGACATCATAGTTCGATTGGGAGGTAATTTGATCTCCATAATTTTGCATAGACTAGACTAGCATTATTGCTATTATCAATAATGCAAGAAGTTTTGCCTTCATTTTTATCCAAGTGATATCATGACATCATGTAAAATGAGGTTGTTGTTTCTGTATGTCAAATGGCTTGAAGCGGAATGTATGAGTAGTTATATGTATCGATTGCCACCACATGAAGGGTGCATGGCCTAAGACCTATGTAGTGGGGAAACAAACATAGCTTAGAGCCTTCATGGCTATTGTATAGAACTAGGCTGAGGATTGAGAGTCTCCAATGGCTTGGCCTTCATCTTTTTGTTTGCATAAAAATGCTTAGCCTTATGTAGGCAATCATAAAATATTCCCATTTATTGTATGTGTTTGTAAATATATTTCCTTGAGAAGGATCGATTTTGATCCTATGGGAAGGGTATGTATCCTCAAAATTTCATTTGTATTGTTTCTAAAGCTTGTTATTGGCGGGTCAATGCTTATAATGGGGCTTGAACAAAGCTCTTAGAGCTTTGCATATATGTATATTTCCTTTTTATGGGAAGCAAACCCTGTTTAGTAAAAACAATGGAAAGGTTTCTCTATGTTAGAAGAAACACCAAGCCATGCTATGTTCGATCTTATTATCAATGGATAACCCTTGAATGTATAATGATATAGATGAAAGTCAACATGTAAAATAATGCAACATGCATGGTATAAAACAGTAATGGGTGATTTCAATATTTGTCTTGAATCTTAGAAGAAGACACTCAACCATTAAGATCAGTCAGTCTAGAGCAACCATAGTTTGTTTTGTTACAACCTAAAAAGGCATGAGTATTGTTCAAATCTGAAGCTTCTATGCTTTCTCTGACTGAAGTGTTTAGTCAAGTATTTCATCGACAAACATGTTGAACATAGTTCTTATACTATTATGTTGCTTAATGAATTTCTAGAGATGAAAGTGTTCTAGAATTTGAGTAATAGATATTTTTTGCTTATGTATGAAACATGGCTATTTGATTGTTTATTTCCAGAACAGAAAATAGAGTAAATGGCATTATTTATCTTTAAACATGACTGTTTAGTCTAAAACAAAAACATGTTGATGTAAACGGTGGTTATTCTTTGCAAATGATTTTGTTTTGTTGACAGTTATCTTTGAACAATGAATGTTCATATGTAAACAACTTGTTTTATGACTGTTTAGTAGGAAACAATACAAGTATTATGTTAAAACAATTAACGTTCATATGTAAACAACTTGTTTCATGATTGTTAAGTTGGAAACAGTACTTATTCTTTTCAAACAATGAATGTTCTTACGAAACCAACAATGTTAGAATATCACAATTGCAACAATGCAATGATAGTATGTGCGAAACTGTTAGCATGGACTTGTTCTATTTTCTTTATTTTTTACAAAGAAATGCCAAATGGATTACTATTTTAAGATTGTAATCTGAATTAATGATTATTTTAGAATTTATGCATAAACTTTAACATTAGTAGGGACATATGTGTGTATGCACATAAACTTTGTCTATGTACATACACATACTTGTGACATATCTTTTTTTTTTTTTTTAAAAGAAAATGCTTAAGATGTTAAGTAGAAAATAGTCATAAGAATGATATGACTGATTGTTGAAATAATCTGTGAATCATAGAATCTAATTTTATTTTAGAGTATAAATTAGCAATTTTGTTTCTTCTTTTGAAGAAATTTGTGAAAGAATGTTTAAAATGCTTGAATAGAAAAGTGATACCTTAGTTGACTAGAGCACCTATGGGTAGATGCTGCTAAAGGGTAGAAAGTTGTTATGGGATGTATAGTAGAAAGTTACCTTCTAGGTTGGGTTCCGAAATGGAGTACAAAGAGTATAGGTTTGCTTTACCAGAACCTATTGTTTGTTGTTGTTGCAACACATTTATTATGCTTGGCCAAGCAATATAGTTCATTATGTATATATGAATTTGAACTTTGTGATTTTACTCTGCCATTCCTAGCATAGATCATGCACTTTCTTTTCTAACTAGTAGATATAATTGCATGTTGATGTATGGGCATGCACTAGATTCCACCTTGCAGATTGTTCTCTTGCTAAAATTTTCATGAAGGGTCGGGCATTCTTCAAGTCGGAAGAATACTGGGGAAGAGAAAGCTTCATGGTTGGGTCGTAAAGTGCTTCAACCATGTTCTCATCCACTAGTGGAGGCGAGCATTGAAGAAGAACCTTGTTTACAAGACTATTATAGTCTAAGATGTAACTTGATATTCATTCTTATACTTGATGTAATGTGTACAATGTAATGACTTTGTGGCCTTAGGAGCCAAGTAAAACTTGATATTGTAATTTGACTTTTGAAGTGAATATAAGAATATTTGACTCATTTTAAATGGACATGTGTCGCTATGATTGACTTTAGCCACTAGTTATCATGTCTTTTTGATTTGGAGTATATTCATGTGTCATTTACGATAATATTAATTAAGTAATAATTTTGAATGGGTTATTACATTTGGTATAAGAGCTTAGGGTTCAACTCTAGGCCTTTTGAGTCTACCATAGTTGACTAGGGTAGTTCACCCTTGACCCAAAATTTGGATGTCCTGAGAATTAATTGAACTTGAATTGAATGCAAGAATGGGAAGGTCAAAGGCAGGACAAAGAAAAGGGAAAATTGTTAGAACCTCACGTAAGAATGACATAAAGGAAAGAAACACCAAGGCGGAGGTTCAATAAGCAATTCCCAATTATGAAACTCTAGCTCAAGCTCTTACACAACTCAAGCTAGAGAGAGGATTGAAATCTGAGGAGAAGCGAACACCTAAGATAAAAAAGCTTTCCAAAATATAGGATTGGCCTCTAGGGTGTGGACCCAATGCACCCTTGTTGACTAAAGAGGAAAAGGAGAGCTTGCGTGCTCAACCATCCTCTTCTGCTAAGTCTGAAGTAAACTCAGATGATGATCCATAGGAATGTCCTCTTTTTGATACCGAGAAATTGGAATGATGTAAATCAAATCCTATTGTAAATAAGGGTATATTGACTCACCTTAAATATAAATAAAATCAAATGATATTTTTTGGTGTGTTCAAAGAAAGACTCTAAAATGTGAGCATTTTGCATGAATGTGTATGTATTCTATGTTGAGGGATGTATGCATATGAAATTATGAGATGTAGCATAATAACATTTATTTGTAGATCCTTGTGTTGAGATGTGATAAATGTGACTGTGTTGCAAGATAAGTGCAAGATATCATGGTGACCACCAGGCAAGATGGGGGTGGTAGTGGTTTTGATAACGAATCGAACAAGAGATTGGAGCAAATTATAGAACTTCTGAATTGACAAGAGTCTTGCATGGATCATATAGGGCAAGAATTCTGAGTGGCACACAAGGACTGGGACCGCAAGAATGCAGAAGGAAATCAAGGAGGCGGGGGTCTAGGGGCAGGTCCATAAAGGAAAATTGAGGAAGAGCTTGGGAAAGACCTCAAAAGAGTAGCACCGCCCAAGTTTGATGGAAAGGCTATCAGAACAGGAGCTAAGGCTTGGATTATAGAAATGGAAAAATACTTTGGGCTCCATAACTTTTCTAAATATACTAAGGCATCATGGGCTACACATCAAATTTCAAGTGAAGTAGTGACTTGGTGGGATAATGAGAAGTTAGAATGAAATCTTCAGCCTACTGAGATCACATCGGAACTCTTCCTCCAAGCTTTCAAGAAGAGATGGTTACCACAACTTTTCTTTTACAAGAAAGTGATGGAATTTCAAAACTTAACCTAGGGAAATATGACTGTGATTCAATATTGGTAAATGTTCACTAATTTGCTAAAGTATGTGCCTCACTATCAGGGAAACAAATGGTTTCATATCCAAAAATTTATAATGGGACTCAAACCTCATATAGGAGCTGAAGTGTATATGTACAAACCTCAAACCATGAATGAAGTCTTCCAAAAAGCCACCAAACAGGAACAAAAGCTACAATAGTTATCCAATCTTCATAGCGAATCAAATTCTAAGTCTCATTATGGGAAGAAGAAATCTCATAAGGGAGACAAGAGCCACCAGATCCACAATCTCAAGAGGGGAAGTGAGTTGTAGGAGAAGGGTGAAGATGGTAATGGTGGAAAGAACAAGAAAGAAAACAAAAGCAAGGGAAAAGATGACCATAAGTAGAAGGGATTTAGGGAGGACAAGCCAAGAGGTCACAAAGGGCCTCATGATGGATGTTTTACTTGTGGAGGTGACCATTATGCCTTGAATTTTCCTCAACAGTCAAAGTCGTGGAAGGAAGGAAGCTACTAGTAGACTCACCAAATCCACGTTGCAGTGGACATCAGGCAGTCAGAGTATCAGGATTCACCAATTCAGCTAACGAGTAAGCTCTATGGCCAATCCGTCTCTATCTTAATTGATACGAGAGATATTGAATCTTTTATAGATCTTAGAATAATATGTAAGATACCCATTAGACCTGGATACATGGAAAATTCATGGATAGTCTAGTATGGTAACTGAGCAAAGTAGAGGGTAGATACTTGTCTCTTTTGCAGTGAGTTAGAGCTTCCAACCTTTCAAACTCAGGTCAACTTATATGTGGCACCCTAAGGCTCATATGATGTAATTTTGAGAATAAATTGGTTAACTGAGTGTAAGGATTTAGTGAACTATGAGGATAAGATGGTAAATTGTCTAGATGATTATGGAAACCAAATCGAGGTTTGTGGAATGCAGAGACCCTTAGAGCTTAGACAGATTTTAGTGATGCAACTCAAGAAGGATCATCGAAAGGGGTGTGTAATTTATGCAGTGCATGTTAGTAATCCTAACATTGAGAAGGCATACTTAGATGACTATCCTATTCTCAAGGAGTTCCAAGATGTATTCCTTGAAGAACTTACAGAGTTGCCTCAAAAGTGGGAATTTTATTTTTCTATTGGCCTAGTTCCAGGAGCTAAGCCTCAATCCAAGGCACCTTATCAGATGATGGTGCAGGGGCATCAAGAGCCTCATAAGCATACCTTTTTGTTACTTTTGGGTTTTGAGTTTTTTGGAGTTTAATAAGGTCATTTATGACCATTTGGGATCATGTTGATCTATTTTGGAGTGTTAATAGGGTCTTTGGTTAAAAAGTGTAAAAGTTGTCATGTTGCTCAAAAAGTTGTCTTGCAACTTTGGAAAGGTGTCAAAAATCAAGAAATAGTTACATGCAAATTAAGAAACTGTTGCAAAATATTTGGGATTGGTTGGAAGTGTATGAACACACCCTCAAAAGTCGGATTGAGGATTGGAAAAACTGATTTTGTAGTTTTGGTGAATGAAAGCAATATTTTCTTGTGTTTTCTCAATGTTGCATACTATTCTTTCAATTTGTATGGCCTGTATGGTCTATATGTGGCTCTGAAACTGATTGGACTATGTTGGCATGTGAAATTACTTCATTTTAATTTTTGTTCCATCAATTTTCATTGAGTATTTAGAAAGTTATTGCATTTTCTCTAAAAACTATTAAAACCCTACTTAAGGTAACTCGTGAGGAGAAATAAAGATGTAACTCGATCTTCCACTAGTGGAAAATCGCCACAATGGGTGGAAAGGTCTATAAATATGTCTTTTACTTTGTTTCAAGTTTACAAGGGGCCTAAGAAAGGGTTTACACGTGCTTTGAGTCAATAGAAAGTATGATATCTGGATGTATCAGAATGTGTAGTAGCAAGGCAAGGAGAATTTGTGAATCAAGGTCTGAAAATTGTTTGTTAGTCTTTGGGAATAGTAGAGGGATGTAGGGAGAGGTCATGTAGACCTAAATCAAGAGTTTTGAATGTTTTTTTTCTTTAAGGATTAGTATAATATTTGTTATGACTGTCCCAAGAGGACAAATTAAGCAGTTTTGGATACAAGAGTTGTAAACCATGAAGTGTTGCATTATTGAGTCATCCCATAGAAGTTGTTATGATATTTTGAGCCCCAAGACAAGTCTTCCCATGAAATATACATTGTACCAAGGTTGTTGGATCAAAGTCTCAAAATAATTCAGTGTTGGAACCTAGAAAGGTGCACATAGGAGCAACAATGGAGAAGATGCAAGAACACCTTATCATTTGGGTTTGTGGTCAATTTGAAGGTCCTTCCTCTGCATCAGATGACCACCATAGAACTTTGTGAGTTAAAATCATAGCTAATGGAAGATTATGTGCCTTATGATTTGGAATTGGCAGCCATAGTTCATGCCTTACAAATGTGGAGGAATTATCTTTTGGGAAATCCATTTGAACTCAAGACAGACCACTTGGGGTTGAGATACATATTCACCTAGCCAAACCTTAATGCACGACAAAGAAGGTAGTTAGAATTCCTTAGTGAGTATGAATTTGGAATTGAATATATAAAAGGGAAAGAGAACAGAGTGGCTGATGCTCTTAGTAGATGAAGACATATGAAAACCATGATCTCAACAAGGTCTAACTTGAGGAAGTAGGTAATTCAAAATTTGGTAGGGGATGAACACTATGAAAGAGTGAAGAGTTCTTAGCAGCGAATCCTTCAGATCATTTTTTCGATGGGTACAAGATTGAACTAGATGGTATTTTGAAATACTAGAGAAGAATGTATATTCCCGACTCTAGAGAGTTGAGGAAGTTGGTTTTAGAAGAAGTTCATAATGCACCTTATTTAGGACACCCCGTGTATCCAAGATGATCGCTGAGTTGAAGACTCTGTATTTTTGGCCTAAACTCAAGAAGGATGTAGGGGAGTACGTATCCAGATGCTTGGAGTGCTAGCGAGTCAAGGTTGAGCATGCACACCCAACCAGGTTATTGTATCAGGTCATGACATACCTAAGTATAAATGGTAGGTGATCAGTATGGATTTTGTACAGGGGTTACCATTAAGTAAGAATAAGCATGATGTAATCTTGGTCATGATTGATAAGTTGACTAAATTTGCACATTTCATTCCAGGAAACCTAAGGGATAGATCATTGACCCTGGCTAAGAAATTTATTAAGGAGATCTTCCATTTACATGGAGTGCCAGAGACTATCATTTGTGATAGGGACACATGGATGACCTCAAGGTTTTGGATGACCTTGAATGTGGCATTGGGGACTAAATTGAATTTCAGCTCGAATTATCATCCTCAAACTGATGGGTAGATAGAGAGGGTGAATCAGGTAGTCAAAGACCTCCTCTGAATGTATTATATGGACCAACAATATAGGTGGAAAAAATATTTTCCTCTGGTAGAGTTTTCTTACAAAAAATCCTATCATACATCCTTAGGCATGACACCATTTGAAGCCTTGTATGGGTGGACATGTCGTACCCTCATCAGTTGGGATAAATTGGAGGACAAGATCATAGTAGGACCTGAAATGCTTAAGGAAATGGAAGAAAAAATGAGGGTCGGTAAGAGCAGGCTGAAAGAAGAGTTATGCCGAAAAGAACCAAACTCTTAGACAATATGTTTGTTAGAGCCATACAATGGAAAATGTAACAAGAGATAATATAAGGTTTATATGTTATTAGTTTTCAATGATAAAAGGTTGATTTTTTATATTTTGAATTATTGTGTTCAATTGTGGAAGTTGTTGACATGTTCCCCGAAAGATGGATGGGCCTTGACCACTCATAAATCACAAGCCCTAACTCTTAAAATGGAAATGATGACATTGAAATTACTCATTGAGAGAATTTGTCAATATTGCAATATCAAGAGTCAAGACAACTAACTACCTATATACATCTCCCCTTGGCTTCTAGTCCTTCCAATGATATATACAAATAAAAGATATTGCATTTGGCAAAACCATAAATGTAATAAGAACAACCACATACTAAATCGCTACCACCACATCTCTTCTCCATTGTTTATTGGAGTTTCCCTTACCATATAAATTGTGTGTTGTATCATGTAATCCTCTTTTTTTATCCAAGTGAATCAATATGCTTTTCTTTAAGTTTGTATCTTGCTTTTCAAATCAAGTTGTTTTCCTTCTATTTTTCTTCAAATGCACATAATATTACCTTTGAAGTAAACATGTTATACTTACATGCCACACATTTTGACCGCATTCATTTCCAACACATTATGAATTACATCCAACCTCTTCTTTGTTGTGGGGTGGAAAAAAGATAGGAGAAAGTACTCATCTCTTTTTACAAGTTGGATACAACTACTAGTCATCGAGTGATGTACATAAAGTTGGATACAACTATTAGTCATGTACGTCACTTCAATCTATAATTCTATTTATCTTGAGATATATATATATATACTCAACTATAATAACATAAAATTGTGATAATATTCATAAACCTATTAAATGTAAATTACACTACTTAAATATAACTTTATTTTTATGTATATAAATAACCATTTCTATTAATTTATAAAAAACAATATACACCATTTAAAAAATAAAAGAAATGGCATCACATCCTAAACGGTCCTATTGCAAACTTTTCTTATTTTATAACTAAGAAATCGTTTGAATGCTTTTTAGCTGACAATATAATCTCTTTATCGTGGCAAGTCCAGAATACATAAATGGTTGTTTTATTTAATGAAATATTCGTGTGATAAAAGTGATGTCAGAAAATCACTACTTTTTATCTATCTTTACATTACAACCGTTGAAGAAGTCGACTTTCAAGTGAAAGGAACTTTACTAACATTTTGTTTTTGACCAATTGGTCTAGTGTTAATTATGTGTGTATAGATTTTGAATCCACTTGTAGGGCCTAGTATTAGAATAAGTGGATTGGAATTCAAAAGAAGGATAAGTATAATGTTGAAATTCATATATTTATGTCTATTTAATTTAATTTTAGGTCTATCTTGATATGATAGTTTCATTATATGATGACAAGCGATATTTTTTAAAGTGCTATGTTTAGTTTTTTTTTGTAATCTTTATTTATTTTTATTTACTTTTATTTTTACACATTTTCATATATTCGATCTTGTATTAATCTCATTTGCATCTATTCCTTCTTAGTCTCTTCATTATTAGTTTGGACTTCCATGCATCAATTTTGATTTTAAGACTTTGTATTTTTTGTCTTGAGTCAATCTTATAGTGTTTAAGATTGACTTTAAAATTTAACTTTTCAAATTCAAAATTATCAACTCTTGTCTTTTTTCCACTAATCATTAGGAGCTAACGTGCTAGATATTTGTGTGACTAGTCATTATGTCGTAGTATTTAAAGGCATGCATTTGTGCATTTAAATAAATCCAAGAACACTAAGAACCATCTACATTATAAGGAGCATTCATTACAAGAACATTTCGATTTTCTCCTTCTTGGTCATATGAGCTTGGCATATAACACCTATGTGTCCAAGAGTGGGAGAGAATTGGGTGGAACTTACTTTGAGGGAATTAAGGGTGAAATCACCAACTTTCATAGCCACAAAATAAGAACAAACTCAAGATTTAGAAAAAATACAACCCAAAAATTACCTTTTGCAAGCAATCGATTAGCCCATTTTAATGAAATCCTTAAACTAGAGACTACCTACTTGGACACTCTTTTAAACTCCACCAAAAAGTCAATGTATCATGAATAATAAAAATATCCACACCCCCATCGCTACACTATAACCAAACATCTGCATCATCCATAGAGCACTCTTTCCTCACGAAGAGGGTGCTCCATTTGATTCCATGCCTTTACACATATTGTTGCCTCATGGTAATAATAGCTTTCTAACTATTCAAACAATGTGAGCCATGCATGTGCATACAATTGATGATTCATGTCACATAGTAGTGATGAGTTAGATTTGATAAATATAGGATTTCTAGATCATCACACTATCTCTCACAATGGTATTGAATTTCATGTGCAATAATCCTTATTTATAAAAGCCATGTTAGATTCTAACTCTATTGAGGATTCTAATAAAGAGTAACGCCTCAACACCAATATCATGACTACTAATGCTTCATGTGAATGCAAGCATCTCTTCCATGTGAAATATAAAGGTCTTGTTTATAGTCACAAATTTGGTATTATCTTGCGTAAATGGTATGGTTGACTATGTGCTCTTACTTCCTATTTTAGCAATTTTTTCATTCTCTATGATTGATGATATTTGTGAATACCTTAAGAGGGTTTCTAAATCACTAGGGGACAAGTTATCCTAGGTCAATCCCCTAAAAGATTAACTTTATGGTCATGTCAATGATCAAATGCAATAAGATTTTGCCATTGAAATGCTCTGAGGATGATTTTATAGATCTAGATTCATTTTACATGCTCCAATGTAAGCGTTCCTAGTATGGTCATTAAATATGAAAGATATTTCTTTGATGTTTGATGAAGATAAATGAATGCAATTAAATTCCCTCAAATACAAGAATATAACAATTAATTATGTGTGGGTATAGACAACTTAGGGCAAGAAAATAATGGATGATATTCAATCAAAAAATTTAATTTGAATTTTTCAAAATGAGGAGTCAATTCATCAATCCCATACCCACAAAAATGTCTTGGGACATGGGAATGGTAAAACCAATATTTATAATAAGTGGGTGCATGGGCATAATAAATGCAAAATTTGGGGGAATAAATTAGAATGTGTGTGTTTATGGATAAGGTGGAGGATAAATGTCTAGGAATGTATGTAAATGGATGAGTAATAACATGGGGAAGAATTCCAACTTCACACAAGATTACACCATATGTTGATATGTAAATATATTAAGCCATTCTCTCAAAATGGGTATAAAGTAAATGGTAATTGACATGGATATATAAATTTCATGATTAATATATTAACCAAGAAAATTAAATACATCTTTAAAAAATGAAGAAGGAACTTGAAATCATGCCCCAAAGATGCACAATATTCCATATTTAGCTTCTCTACCACATAGTTAAATATTAATTACAAAATAATTTCACATAATTTTAAAAGAATACCCTCTTTAGTGTCATATGAAGTTATGAAAGTATTACATAAGGGAAACAATGCATATGTATACAATGTTTACCATTATAAACATAAATGACATTTGAACATCATAATATTATTAACTAAGCTAAATACAGATATAGAAGAATGGACAAGGTGTGAAAAAGGGATAAAAATAGACTAGAAATGCATTTGAAAGAGATCACCTAAAAAGAGTGCAAAAATAAATGGTTGTAAGTTATACAATTTGTTATTATAGTTCTCTCTTTCCCACTAGACATTTTGATATCTTCTTCCTTCATTTTTGAGGAATGAACAAATTTAGATAAAGATTGTTTACCAAACTCTTCATTTGATAGATCTCAACAATTCTCTTTCACAAACTAAAAATGGTAGCTTTGTTGATACATTCAAGAGAATTAAATATGCATTGATCAAATGATTCCCTATGTCTTCTTGTCCATATTTCTCCGATCTTCATTAGACATGTTTGTATTTTTTCTTCCTTTGAATCTACTCTCCATTGATCTCTCTTCTAAGAGATCATCTATTTTTAGATTCAATATCTCTTATATAGAGCCATTGAATATCTTAATCTCAAATTTGGTGTGCTTAACATGGCTTCTCTAACCACACCTAGATTTGTAAAACCACTAAAATAATACTCCCCCTATAGCCACTAAAAAACCCAAGAACACTCCAAGAAATGTGCCCTCTTCTACAATCTAGCTAAAGCTTTGATACCGAATGCTAGAATATAAGGGTATATGACACAATAAAAATACTATCAACGTAGAGATTTAATATGACTATAATGTGACTAAGCTAATAAAATTTATTAATAAAATGATAAAGAAACAAGAATAAATCAATAAACACCTATAGTATACATCATATGGATAGTAGATATATGTGAAGAAAATCTTGCAAGAAAAAAATCCACCCCAAAGAGATCCAAGCTTATATTACTCCAAACAATATAGTATAATAATATGAAATCCACTTATCCCTCTAATTGTAGTGGTTGACACCATAAGAGTACCTTTGAGAGAACTTTATGGTCCACTATCCCATGCCTCCAATATAAAAAAAATTGGAAATAAGAAAAAAAACAAATGGTAACCAAAACCATGAACCATGGAAAAAATCTAATTCCCATATGGTCATGGTCAAACATCTCAAAATAAAATTTAACTCATCTTACACATATTACACCCCTCTTATCTATCATAAATTTCACATATTCTATAATAATAGTTAAATTGACCAAGATTCTAATCTTAGGCACTCCATGAGGGTATTCAATATTGATTTATAATCATTAAATTGGGAAGATACTTTGTAACTTCTAATTTTGACTTTTTTAATTTAATCTCCCTATTCAATATCTTCTTATACAATATCTTAAACATCCCAAGAATAAATAAATAATAAATAATTTCCCCACCCATATATGGGCATCCCATTCTTCCCATTCCAAATTGTTTGGAGAGTATACATTATTTATCTACATAATTAAATACAATTAGTCAAGACTTAAGAATGTAAGGTGAATGATCTGCCCCTTATCCTAATGGTTTGATAACCTCTCAAAACTATACTCGACAAATAGTTGAAGGTGACTCTATTGTGATAAATTTTATTGATAAGGGTAAAATTTTGAGATAGAAATTCAATAGATATGTAAATGAGATTCAAGCTTAAGGAAGAAATTTAGAGCACTAAGTTTCAAAACATTGTAAATGGAATCTCAATGAGGTTGTAGATTGTTTGACCAATGAAGGCATAACATAAGAGGCAATGACAACCATTTATAGTCATAGTGTGAAGACATAGAAAATCCTAGAATATTGAGTTTCTTATAAGCCTCCTTGAGCTAAAAATAATGGTCAAGGGCAATTGTAGCCCTATGTGTTAAAGAGGAGAAGGTTAATGTTGTAAGATGCCATATATGCACAATAGTATTTAATAAGAATATTCAAATGGATGGTTTGGATTGGCAATTTTAATATGAAAGACTTGATAGTAGTGGGGTAGTTAAGTAGGAGCTCATTCTTGGTATGAATATGTTGTATGGTAGTCATTAATGGAATCTGTGGTGTGGAGAGGCATCAAAATTATTATAGGAGTGCTTGTGCTCTTCTTGTCATGGTGGTTGTTTGTGGGATATCATTTGGTTCTTATCACAACTACTTCTTGGTAAGGAATGCCAAGAAATCAGTTTGGGGAGTATGGTGGTGTGAACTTGGCACCTTGGGGGCTTATGAGAAAGTGCTTTCAATTTATTCTTTCTTGTAATCAACTTGTTGCCTTAGGGTTTGTCAAGGGCATTATTAATGAACAAGTCTTGTTGCCAAGGAATCATTCTAAGGTGGCCATTTGAGGTGATTTCAATACAAATATTATGCTTTACCTTCTAGATGTAACTATTAGGTTATGAATTTTATAATTATTTTTACTAGACCAATTTTCGAGCTTGACTCTAGCCAATGTGGAGGTAGTGACCAGACAAGAGAAGAATCCTATGATAATAGGGGTCTAGGGAAAAGATTGCACCTCCACTCTAGTCCTAGGTGGTGGTAATGATGATGAATATGTAATGCCCCGTCTTGTAACCTAAGGAATGTTGCAATTGTCTACAAAAGTGAAATAATTTTTTTTTTTAAAGTATTAATATTAACTTTATTAGTTGCATACATTCTCTAAGTTACGCGACGTCACACTACTTGAGATTCCATAAACGACTTTAGTATTTAGCATTGCATATATTTAATTAATCATTAATTTAAAAATAAACATTGCATAACATTTGAATTCCAATCATGATAGTATAAAGTAAAAATAAGATTCTTACATTGCATTTTAAATAACATTACAATACTCATTCTTCAAATGAGGTAGATAAAATAATAGTTTACAATTACATATTTCAAATGTTCACCTCATAACAATTGAGGGATGTTACAAATACAAAATTTCCAATGATGCAATAAAGGAAGTACATATATATCCAAGTACGAGTTCTCCATTCATGAAGCTCTCATTGCCATGATCATAACTGGGAACCCAACGGAGTAAGGTGCACGTTCCACCCAACCATGTGGTACCTGTAGGTCCACCCCTCGTGCTAGGAGATAGTAATATGGTTACCTAGACATATTCTACTAACCTTAGACACAAGTACATACTTAACTGATGGTTACATTGCTTCCAGAATTAAGACAATCAAATATGCTAAGTTCACAAGGTAAACTGTTATTTTAGGTGGAGTGTCATCACAATGTTGCATAGGTTACCCTGGTGTTTCTTCCTAGGTTCCGGCCCCCAACTTGGGTTACCCCGGTAACCTCTTACGAAACCCGGCCCTACATGCAAACTATTACGGAATCGAATATCTTTTAAAGTAACAAGATAACGATTTTCCATTCTAGGCCTTCTCAACTTATACTCAAGACTGAATTAGCTCTTGAGTCTATAAGTGAGGCATATTAATCTTATTAAAGATTTTAAGCTAACTAATGTTTTGTTTAAGTTTCCACTGACTTACTAACTCTTTGTAAGTTACCCTAGCACCACTTTGTGTGCTGGCCCTCACACAGAGCCACTCCCCTAAAGATAACATAAGGAATTCTAAGTTTCCCTAACTAAGGTAAACAAGGTGTACAAGAATGCAACATATAATTCTACACTTTTCATAACGAACATCAAGACTATGTTCATAAAACCAGGTGTCTAAACACCATGCAAATACCATGTACACAACCTTAGTCAACACAAGAATTCTACTTAAACAATAACAACTCCCACATTATAACAACTTATCTGGAAGACTTGTACATCTAAAACATGCCCAATTTGCCCAATAAAAGGAAACACAATTTAAAGCAAATCAGGAAAACTAAACATCTACTATTCGGATTTACTAAATCTAGTCATTTAATGAAATTTAGCAAGAAATTATAACAACTTAATTGCAATTCTTTTCTCATATAATAAAGGAAAATACATCAATTTATTCTAATTTTTAACTTCCTCAATTTCACATATAAATAAAAACTATTTTTTTTTTCTCAATCAATTATTTTGCTTTTTTAAAGATAATTATTTTCATGCATTACATGCATGTATTAAATAAAAATTTGTTTAAATATTAAATTATTATTTTTTTACAAATAACAAATTATATATATATATATAATTCATATTTTAGAGAAATTCGTATTAAATACGAAATCCGTAATATATAAAAATTCACATTTTAAATCATAGAAAAGAATTTGTTTAAATTTTATTTAAGGCTGAAACAATAAACTTGGGCCGACATCACTGTTACAACAGGCGATGACTCCATATAGGGGCCGACCTGTGTAATGGGCGGCGAGCTGGGAGTTGCTCCTACCATCGCCTCCCTTAGGGGCGGCGACTGTGGGAACAGCCACAACACCCCCTTTCCATAACAAGCAGGGTTTTAAAAAAAAAAAATTCTATGGGAATAAACCCTGCGGAATACATAATCTGAATTTTATATATTTTTTTTAAATAAAAACAAAACCCTTAACTCGCCTGTACGATGACTTCGAAATTACCCTAATAAAAAATAAATAAATACAGTTCACAATTCAATTTGTATATGAATATATATATATATATATATATACAAATTCAACAGGGTTTCAATGGGAAATTGAAAAGTTTCAACAAGGTTTTACAATGAAAAATACGCACAAGAATTTCCAATCAATTTCTAAATTATCCCCAGAAGTTTCAATTGTCATTTCCCCAAACAAATGATTTCCTTCACAAATTTTAATTCAAACTGTTTCCTACAGGAAGCTTTTAACAAAGAAATAACAAAGTCTGTAGAAAGTTTTTAACAAACAAATAACAATTTTCTCTACAGATCATTTGTCGAGAAGAACAGAGATTTATTACACAACAATTTCTTCAACAAGCACGATTTTTAAACAATTTTAACATAACTTCTCAATACTAATTCTTATTCACAGACAAGCTTTTCAAAAGGATTTAAAATAAATAAATAACAGTGAAAAACTTGTTTCCTGTAGCTTGAAATTTGTCTGTAGGGGAGAATCTTTGCTTCCTATTGCGTGCAATCCTCCAAAGCTTCTCCAGAACACAAAATCCAAAAAGATGCTAAAACCAACCCAAAGAGATCTTCCAGAAATATACAGTAAATCCCAAAGCAAAATTCACAAATAACTCAAACCAAAATAGTTTTTTTTAATAGCACTCTATTCTTTCATTTTCTGTGAAGAAAAGGTAATCTTCTGTTTTCCCCAAATCCCAGATAGCATCCGAGAAAATTCTCAACAAGAAGCAATAAATTCCACTGGCACACATGTCGAGAAGATAAAATATCTTCTAACTACTTACCGGTAAATCTTTATCTCCTCTTTTTCAAGATTTGCATGCTTTAAAGAATTTAAAATTTTTAAATTTCAAAATACAAATTTCCTTTTTCTTTATTTTATTTATTTATTTAACAATTAAAATACCATTTCCCACATAATAATTAATTTAAAATTAAAATCTATTCACACAATAAAAGTAACTTTAATTTAATTAAAATCGACAGTAAATTAAAGAATAACAAACTATCATAAAATTGACAAAATTTTCCTTTTAAACAATTAATCCAATCAAAGACAAACAAGAACACCAAAGACTCCAAACTAAAACTGACAATATATTGTGATTGAGTTTAAGACTAGACTAGGATGAACCATGTTACTACCTCCCAATCAACATTTCTGTTGAGTCTTGACACGCTCAGACCTGAGTAACCAGGTGGAGTCGGTGTCATGTACCTAACCAAACAAATAACATACATATATATAATCCATTGTACAAACACACCGTGCAGAGAAAATCATGGAAATCACAGGGCACTCGCAAGCGAGTGATGCAACTCCGTTCTCCACACCAATACACATCACATCAGACTGACAAATTAAATAACAGTTAATCTACCATAAACATATATATAGCAATAACATCTGAAAGAAACATTTTCGCTAATACAAAGCATGTCAAAAATTAATTATCACCATACAATGTTTATCATATCACAAAACGAATCCACTGTCGCTCAAGAGTTAGCAATCAAAATATACAAAACAAGGTACCAAAGTCTATTAATGTAAAAACATGCTAACAGAAATCACAAACAAAATGGAGGGGTACTACAGAATAAGTAGAGCTATATCATGAAGTGGGTATCCTTTAAGCATTTTATGGTAATGTAGGGAAAGTTCTAGCAAACCTACATTTTCATCACCATTTTGGTTGTCTTAAGGTTGGTGATGACTTTGTTATTCTAGTATTATGTAGCCCTTTAATACATTGACCATGTCACCATAGGGAAATTTCTTTGTTATGGGGTTTGTTTCACAACCTTAGCAAGCCATCATAGAGGAATATTAGGGCAAGCAAATGAAAAATGAGCATGAAAGAGGTAACCATTGGGTCAATACATATTCCTCTTGTTTCTAGGGAATGTTGGGGGATAGTATTAATTGTTCATTACTAAGGTTCACTATAGTATTTGATATGGTATTCTAGTTTTAGTGTGTTGCGTTACTAGTCTAATATAGGTTCTTGATACTATCAATTAAAATTCAATTTATGTTTGGATGCTACCCCTTTAACTACTTTTATATTTGACTATATAGAATATTTTATAAACTCATGCTAATAGTAATCAAAGGCAAGGGTCCCTATAGATCCCCACTACTATAATACCTTTCTATTTTATCCTCTAGTTGTCCAATAATACCATTGTCCAATTTTAGTATTCCATATTTATACTTGTGTACCACAAAGTGAACTATAATCCCAAAAAGCTTTTCACATGAATATTTAAAATGCCCTCTTTATTGTTGTATGATCTTATGAAAGCATTACATCAATAAATAAAACACTTTAAAGCCCTCTTTATTGTTGTATGAATCTTTTTTCTTTTTCTTTTTTAATAATGAATAAAGTCAATTACAATGAATAAGAGCTACCTAATTTATGTGGCTATTGTTGTAAGATCTTATGAAAGCATTACATCAATAAAGATATTATGCATTCCATTTTTGGTTGAGAAGATATTTAATTTAGATCTTTTTTTGCAACTTGTTAGTATCATAACCGTTAGGATTCAAAATACAACTTAACACTATATGAATAATTTTGTTTGATTGGAAAAAAGCATATATTAATAATAATTTTTTTTTACAAAGATTGAAGAAGGAACTTTCAAGACAATTGACCTTTTAATATTGGGAGTGCATTAGAATTGTACAAATAATCAAAACCATTTCTACCAAAACTCACGAACTAAAAGACTCCACCCAAATTATCTAAGACGTCATCAATATTTTAACATCTCTACCACAAAGTTAAACATTAAATCTCCAAAATAAACTTTTTAATATAATTTAAAGAAAAAAAACCTTTATTGTCGCATGGACTTATGAAAGCATTGAGTCAATAAAGAGAAAATATACAAATTAAAAAAGAAAAGAAAAGAAAAAGAGATAAATCTCTTTTTCAAAATGATACCCTCCATGAAAATTCTAATGTAAGCTTAAAAAATCAAAATAATGATATAACCTATAATTTTCTATGGCGATTGGAAGCATGAGCATGAACATAGATTCGCGTGAGGAAAAGTTGAGGAAGCACCAGCTGTCACCGCCTAAAGGCAAACCAAAAGGCGAAGGGCCAACGACTAGAAGGAAGTGGGAAATGGGAAGGCCAAATGTTAAAAGACAGTGGGCGGAGGGCCCCACCCCATCTTTTATTTTTACCCTTTGCGTGTTGTATTTGGACTCTACGTGTAAACGTATTGTCGGCGGCTTGTTCCAGCTTGACCGCAAGTCCTGTCCGGACAATGATCAATTTGGCTGATTCATAACTTCCCCGCACATGCAAGATCTCTTTCAGTTGACGGAGATGCCAAACTCTGACGTCAATTGGCTAGTGCTCAAAAATTCCACGTCTACTGCCGTCAAAACTAACGACAGTCAGTGGAATAGATTCGCCACCATGGAACAAATTTTAGCTTCAAGACACACAGAAATGTATACAATGTAGGTTAGGTGGCGACAAATACACGCCTAAAACCACTCTGCCACTGCATTGTACTAAGCCTACTTTATACGCAGTAACGACTGTGCTTCCCAGATCTTTTGTTACAGTGATCTCTATACATCACAAATTTCATGTGGTCAGAGTACATTACATAAGCTCCGAGTCTCACGGCTTGCGCTGCTTAAATGTCAGAGAAAGTCTGAAGCCCCGTGGAGAAAAGTCCAGAGAAACTGTGAAGCTCTGTAGAGAATGTGAAGCCTTGTAGAGAAAAGTCCAGAGAAACTGTGAAGCTCTGCAGAGAAATTGTGAAGTCCTGTGGAGAAAAGTCCAGAGAAGTTGTGAAGCTCTGTAGAGAAATTGTGAAGTCCTGTGGAGAAAAGTCCAGAGAAGTTGTGAAGCTCTGTAGAGAAATTGTGAAGTCCTGTGGAGAAAAGTCCAGAGAAATTGTGAAGCTCTGTAGAGAAATTGTGAAGACTTAAAGAGAAAATTTTGGAAGCTTTTTAGTGCCATGATGGTGGGGCTCTGGTGGCTGTTTGTAGTAGCGGTGATGGGATTGGTGGAGGCGAATGATCTTTCGCCGCCGCCGCCTTCCGGCGTGCTTTGTACTACGTGCACTACATGTCAAAACCCTTGCGCCACTCCGCCGCCACAGGCGCAGCCGCCTTCGTCGGGGTTAATCCTGCCGCCCCCGCCGCCACAGTCTGGGTTAATCCTGCCTCCCTGCCGCTCATCGTCACCACCGCCGCCCTCCTCCGTGGTGGTGAACAAATGCCCTCCGCCGCCGGCTTCTTCGTCTTCTCCCTGCTCCTCTGGATGCGGAGGTTCGAACCCGGCCCCTTACCGTTACATTTTCCCCACGCCGCCCGGTTATAATTCTACCTACGCCTTTCTTTACGGCGACGCCGCCTCTTCCCAGCTGCTCCGCCGCAAATCCTTACTACTGAACCTCTTCCTGGTTCCTTTTCTACAGTTGTTTCTTAAGATCTAGTGAGTTCAATCTCTTTTCAGTGTCCCTCTCTGGGCTTAAATTTAAAAATGTATCTTGGCTATTTATGGTTATTTGCAGGCAGATCTGATTAAATGAGCCCTCTGGATTTTTTAATCCTCGCGGAAGAGCTCGTTGAGCGGTGCTGATCGTTGTTGGACCTTGAGTTCCGTTGGATCTGTTTGTAAGCACAGCTCCATTCAGTAAATAATGCCTGATTTCTATCTCTCTGTTCAAATAAAATAACTGAATGGTGGAGTCTTTTCTTTGCATCTTTAAATCAATGGCGAATTGAGCTCTTTAAGCTATGTAAATTATTCTGCTCATGCAATCTATTACATTTCAACTTTTCGTCATTATTACTGTAAATTAGTTATTTGGGGGTCTGTGCTTGAGCAATGCTTCACATTCCCACGACATCTTATCATCAGTTTAAAATAAGGTTTTTTTAATGGATGCGCATTCGAACACAGCTTTTCAAATGTCCAGCTTACCAGCAATTTGTGTGATACAGGGTGAGTTTCTTATAATTTTTGGGCTGATAAATTGGGTTTCGAACCTGCAATTATTATCTGATCATTCAGTTTCTTCATTGTACATATACATTATATGCTTTTAATACATTTAAATATTTTCATAATTTTTTTAAATTATAGATTGAGCTCTTGGTATATCTATTATTGATTTTGATTATGCACGTTTTTTAATCTATATATATATATATATATTGAAAATAGTTACAATGGGATTTAAAATGGGTAGTCAAAGAGGGGCTAGTGACTCTGTTGATAGAGCACTCTAGCAACAAATGAAAGGTCTTAGGTTTGAGTCGTAGTTCCATAGGACTATAGCTCAACGCGGTGGTATCAGAGAGTTAGAGCCCAAGCCCAAACCTCCCCCTATTTATTAAGAGAGGAGGAACAAACCACATTGGGAATAACATGGGTGGTCTAGGAGAGGTCAATGATTCAGTTGATAGCTAATTCATATGAGGTGTATCTCAATATCCCTGAGTGATATCGGAAGGAGTTGGAGATAAGCCATTTGAGACTAACGATGGGGTCAAGTAGGACCAATGACTCCATTGGTAGAGCACTCCAAGATTTTAAGTTTGAATCCTAATTGATCCATATGAAATGTAGCTTAAAATCATACCTATTAATGTTAAAAATTCGTACCACCTACTACTAAATACCTTTGAAAGATAAATTCTAATATTACTTTTTCTTCAATTCTTTTAAATTTCTAAGTTTTTTATTGACCTTGAAAAAGCTTTCCAAACATGTGCATGTGGAGGAGATTTTTTTTGTAAAATGAGCCTTTGCTTTTGACAGATTTTTTATTTTGTCCATTTTTAACTTTCTGGATTCCTATCTTTATCTTTTACTGCAACACTCCTGTGGCCGAAATTTCTTTTTGGTTAACAAAAATATATATTCTCTCACCTCAATGATTGACTGTAACATTTGAGAACAGCTAAATAGGCATTGCCCATCGAAGTGAAATTATCATTGTCCGTATGTCTTTTCAGTTACTGTCAGTATGGCATCGTTAGTAGACAGAAAACCAGCAAAAGTGGTAACAGAGCGGACGGACGGCTTATTTATTTAATCCTTCAAATGTAAAATATAAAATATTTCCAACAAAATTATTGAAATGTGATTGTTTTGAAGGAATATATTAATAAATGGATAAATATTAAGAAAATACACTACTGTCTTAATATTTTATTAGGTGAAGAATTAATAATTAATGAAATAGTTTCAGTTTATCAGAAAAGCTGAATAAACCACCAAAGATCAGTATCATTGTTCTGCAACTTTAATTTGATGTACGAATTCGTGTTAGAGAGCTATAAAGCATAAAGTATTGGGACCCGTAAAGCATATAATTATTTAAAGTAATTGATAAAGAAAGATAATAAGGAAGGTGGTCTCAACCACTAATATTTCTTTTTTAAGTTGAACAATGTAAACGTACAAAAGAATAAACAGCCTTTAAAAAAGCCACTGCCATTGGGAAAATCGCAAACAAGACAAAACCAAAAAACAGTTAAAACATCAGATCGAACGAGCAAAACAGAGTCACCAGCGCTAAAAGGAATAAACTTACAGCGCTTGTGCTTTTTGAGTACTCTTACGTTGTAATACGGAGAGCCAGAAAAGATGGATTAGAAGTTGTGCTTTTCAGTACATTTAATTCAAATCAGATCTGGTGGGTTTTGCATGATTTGATTGATCATCTTAAAAAGACATTCACACATATTTCGTTTATAGAACTTGTTAGGAATTTACTTCTTATGAAATGATTTTGGGATTCATTGTGTATGATATTTTGCATCTACGTTATAGATCACACTCTGTGATCCATCATCAGAATGAAAGTAGAGAACCAACATGCAGCGTTCTCTCCCTTCCTTTGGTCGTAAATTTTGATCTTGGTCTGCAACTAACCATATTTCTCCTTATGCTCTCTGCTCTCATCTTGATGATGGATCAAGGAGTGTGATCTGAAATGTTGATGCAAAAAATCATATACAATCTAATCCAAATATCATTTCATAAGAATTAACATGGATTGTGAAAATTTGATATCATTAAAGGAATTTACTTGTCTATCAAGCTATGCTTCTAAGGTGATTGAGCTTTAAAGTATTTAGAGTGTATGTCCTTAGAGACAAAACTTGCCACAGAGGAGATTATGTGTTTTATTTCTAAGTATGAGTCTATGTGTTGAGGTAGTGTTGTACATCTTGTATTTATATTGGTTTATTTATTTATATAGGCATTTTAATTGATTTATTGTTGGGCTTAATTGTAAATAAAGAAACTAATTCTCTATGGTGAATATGACAAACCTAGGACATGTCATGTTGTATGAAATATTGATTAGGTGTACTTTAAGGCCAAAACCAAAAGGAGACACATTAGGATAAGTTTGATTGAGATGTGACAAGTTATTGAGAAGATCACAACACCATTAAGATATAATCACCCATTTTTGATGAAATTGCGGTAATGTGCAAAGTTGATTTGACATATTTTGAAATGCTTCTTTGGAAATTTGTGTCACCTCATAAAACCACTTTTTAACTATTTGATAAGGTGTCATGTTGGTTAGCCCATAGTTTGGATACCACTAGTGGTTTCTAAGTGAGCTACTTGCCTTATAAACAAGAAGTGGATGAGTGGTTTACTAATTCAAAAGATGCATTCAAGAATCTCAAGGTGCACATTATCTTTGTAAGTTTGAATATGGAGACAAGTGTTGGATTTTTTAGGTGTTTTGGATATTGCATAGTAGAGTTATGTTGTCTATTGAATTATAGATTAAAGATCTTCTAAGAAGAATTATTTTTTGGAAGTGTTGTAATATTTCTATTGTTGTTCATTGAGATTCTCCTTTTTGGGAGTTTCCCCTTTATGGTTGTTTTTAGGAAATCTCTTGTGTTATATTCTTCTTCTCTTCTTTATCTCTTTATAAGTATCATTATATTGTTGAAATTGTTTTTAGATCTAGATTAGTTGTATTTCTTTCCTCATAGAGTTAAGTTGGAAATTGTTGTATTTTGTTGTATTATTTCCTTTCATTTGGTATCAATGTTTGGTTAGCTTGTTTGATCCATGAGAGTAGGACTAATTAGAAATTAATTTATACTTAAGTAAGGCTAGTTTGAGAGGAGTAAGGCTAGTTTGAAATTAGTTCCTACATAAGTAGGGCTAGTTGGAGAGGAGTAGGGCTCCTTTGAAATTAATTCCTACTTCAGTTTAAGAGTTATGTACACAAGGATCTATTATTTAGGTATATAGTGGTGATCTCTAATGGAAGATATGAGATCAAGAAGTTCAATAAAATCAACGTTGAGCTCTAGAAGCTCAAGATGGAGGACCTACTTGTAGACAAAGACTTATGGATTACAATTTCTAGTTTGAATCATATAGCCATGATTGATGAGGATTGAAAAATGGATTGGAAAGAAAGAAACCTCGTTAGGATTTGTTTGATAGATTTAGTGCTCCTAAATGTTTTGGGGGAAGCCCTCACCAAACTAATTTGGAAGAATTTGGGAAACCTATATTAGACTACATCTCTATTAAAAATTAAAAAAAAATATGGAAGAAGTTGTATCTTTTGCAAACGAGTGATGAAGACTCTAAAGTAGAGCATCTAAATAAATCCAACATTATAAGGAGTGATTTATAGTCCATATATGAGAAGATGGATGAGGAAGATCAACACATTATGTCTATTTCCACCCTCATGAGACAACCTTGTCATGGCAATGATAGCACTATCTCCAAATTGAAACTTGAGGTGATGGTAGGTGCCTTATGGTCTAAACAAATGAGGCCAAAAACTTCTCAATTTTTTAAGGATGCTTTGAGCATGAGAGGTTTTTCAAAGAAGAAAGACAAGAGCAAGAAATGACACTATATGTGTAAATTAAAAATTAGAACCAAGTCTCCTAGAGCTTTTCAAAAGTGAAATATTGGAACTATGGGAGGAAAGGCAACATTCATAAGTTCTATAAGGATAAAATTGTCTAATTATAATTCAAACACTTATACCTCTACAAAAGAATTTGGAGATATGTTTTTGGCATCTTTGAGCATACATACATGTATTGATGCATGGTTGATTGATTCTAGTGATTTAAACCGTGAATCCCCATGAGGACAAATTTTCTAAGTATGAAGGACATGATGGAGTTAACGTTAGGATTGGTGATATCACATTTGCAATCCTAGGACTATGGACCTTAATTTTAATTTTTTTAATAGTTAGTTATTATGTCATGTGACTCCATGAATCATGTAAAGGTAACTTGTATATCCCACATAAAGAGGAACACTCTTTGTAATCAAATATTATTTTCTAGTCACTTAGAATATCCTTTGCAAGGTGGCATTGAGTGGGGACTCTTAATTTGGCCTTTGATGACATTATTGGACATCTGAATCGAAGTGGAAGGGAATTTAACTATTTATACCAATGTGTGTAAGAGGTTTAAGAAAGCATCTTTAATGGCATAAGAAGTTGGTAGCCTTCTTTGGATTTAGAGAGTTATTATTTTGTCTTTTGCTAATCTATTTTTGTCTTGTAGTGAAATTGGATGTCCAATTTCATGAGAATTTTTTTGAAGCTTCCAAAAATATGTTGTAACTCTTGGATGTCCATGAGGCATCTTTTGCATGTAGATTACTTGGCTTATGGTTTGAGTCCATTGTATTGGAACCATTTATAGTGTTTTGTATTACTTTTGGCTATAAATTGGAGCTTATAAGTAGTGGTTTATAAGCATGTGAGATGAGACAAGAAGTTTTAGGTTCATATATTCTAAATTGAGGAGAGATGTTGAATATTCTAATCTTGTTTATGAAGATTAATACATACTTGGTGCTCTCTTTGTTGGTAGATTTTTTCCCTGAAATGATTTCTCCACACAATTCTATTGTTGTATATTTTTTTAGTTTGCTAATTATTTTATATGTTCCCATATTCGTTCACATATTTGGCTTAATTCATATTTGCTAAATTTTGTATAATTTTTATATTTTTTTTGGCAAAAGGCTAGTAGCCTATATATTATATCAATAATAATAGTAAATAGTTACAAAAGTTCCCAAGAGGGTGTAATTACAAGAGTGCCCAAGAGGGCGTAATTACAAGAGTGCCCAATAGGGCCTAACTGCAAGAATTCCATCTATCAAGACACCACAAACCCAAGCCATTCAAACCAAGTCAAAATTTATTTTAGTGAAGTGGCAGAAGTCAAACTTTTCAGGAGTTGGGAGTCACCCTTCCCTCATATTCCATACCTTATACACCATGAAGAATTCAAGGAGCAAGCCTGAACAATGAAGTTTGAAGCCTTCTAACCTAACATTAGGGTTTAGAATTCCTTTGTGCCCTTTACCAATTAACAATTAAGTTAAAGCATAAGCCGTAACCATGAAGCCTAATGTTTTCCCACTTAGCAACAAGTAAGACAAAAGCTTAAAGTTTGACTTCGCACAACCTTCATACCACTCATCACACCTTTCAGTAAGGTGCAACCCTCCCTCCTGACCTATGAAACCCGATGCCTTTTCGAGGGTCAAGTTCCTGAATATTTCATATATTTACACCCTACTACCATAGATTAAGTGAAGGTTACAAAGAACCTCCAAAGTCTGATTTCTGACAACTTCCAAACCTTCAAGGCCTTTTTCAAATGCATTCGGTAAGAAAAAATCCCAATGACTGATGCCCGATTACCTGCACAACTTCTAAGTCTTCGCTATGGCATTTGGTAAGCAATAAGCCCAAATTCCAAACTCTGAAACATGCAAAACTTAGCATGTCGATAAGCTCGAAGCTCGAACTTCAAAACCTACAAACTTCTAAGTCTTTTACCATGGCATTTGGTAAGCGATAAGCCTGAAGCCCGAAGCTCGAACTTTGAAACCTACAAACTTAGCACAAATTTTACCAAGTCTTTACACTAGAACTTCTTTCCTTTGTTTTTGGTAAATGATGAATGGTAAGTGTGAGGTCTGATCTCCGAAGCTCTAAACTAGGAAGCCCAATTTTCCTTTAGGTTTGTTGGGAAATGGGAGTCTCTTCAACCTTATCCTTCCTTCTCTTGGTTCACATTGAAGTTTGATGAAACCTTCAAAGGCATTGTACCATTACTCATGAATCCCTATACTATTAACTTGTCATTATCCCTAGCTATCTTAGCCTGTTCCAGTTCTTTATTTGGATGACTAAAACATAATTCTGCCTCATTTTCTCCTCTTGTGCCATTGTCACCACTTGAAATGATTGCACTTTTACCAAACCTATATTTTTCTCCATCGAAAATCATTGCATACATTATTTTTCTACAATCTCGGCTAAAAATAGAAATGTGTCAACCATACTAACATCTGAAATGGTCACTTCTTGCTTTTGACATCCCATATTTGCAAGGTGATCTACTAACCTATTCCTTTCACAATATGTATGTGAAATGTGGAAAGAATGAAATTTGTCTAGCAATGACCAAACATTTTCCAAAATATATTGCAAATTCCAATTGTGACACAATCTTTGCTTACATGCATTTATAATTATTAATGAATCACCTTCAACATGAATTGAAGTTATACCTAGATTCCTTGCAAGCTTTAAACCATGTAGGAGTGCCAATGATTTGTGTCAGAAGGTAGAGAAATTGATTTGGCTATCTTTAATTCTCCACAAGAATCCTGAATACACACCCCTGCACCTAAGACACCCAAGTTCCCTCTTGACGCTCCATCAAAATTCAATTTAAAGTAGCCTAGAGATGGGGTTTCCATTTAACCAAACTCCTATCAATCCTTGCCTTGTGAGATTGTTGCAAGCTACCTTTGAAGGGTAGAAATATGTCTTTCCAACTATTTAGAATACTATCATCCCATGATGTGAAAAGAGACTCAACCCTTTTATGATTTTGAACATATGCATTCACTACTTCTATGACTGATTTTTCTATTATGCCTTGAACATTTTGCACTGATGAAGATACCTTTCTAAATATGCTCTTATTTCTCTCCCACCAGATAGACCAAACTATTGTAGCTAGAATTAAACACCAAATTCATGCAAAAAAAAGAGATTTACATATAACATTGGCCAAGCCAAAAATAGATCCCAAACTGTATTTGGAAAAGGGTTAACAAAGATTATTTTTTGTAAAATAAACTCCCAATAGAGCTGAGCATATGAACATTGTAAAAAAAGGTGGTCAACATCCTCAGGAACTTCCCCACATAGAACACATTTGAAAGGATTTGCAAAGCCTAATTTAGTTAGCCTATCACTTGTCAACACCCTTTTTCTTAGCACTAACCATGCGAAGCTACTTGCTTTTGGCAATATCATGTTATTCTAGCAAAAAGAGAAAGCTCTTTGAGATTGCATTTAGACTTCTTTGTTAAGAAGACCCTTATACCCCTGCTTAACTGAATAACATCAATCTTTGGAGGGTTCCCATATGATTTGGTCAGGTTTTCCTATTAGAAACACTAACCTCTCTACTAAAATACTTTGAATCAGGTTTTGTTGAGCCAATGCTATCTGTGATTGGGAAAGATACCTCCAACTTACTCTACCAATTACTTCAT
>VDFB02325323.1:9419-26295 GCA_007258455.2 Sequoia sempervirens
ATATTTAATCCATTTTTGGTGAGTTATGAGGTGTGGGTTTAAAAGTTGCCAAAATTGCTTAAAATTGTCAAAGTTGCTAAAAATGGCCATTCAACTTTTGGGAAAGTGGCATAAAATCAAGGAAACATTAAAACCAAGTTGGGAAACATTTGTAACTGATGGAAAATTCATGTATTAGGTGTGCATGGTTGAATTCAAGAATGAGGAGTTGATTTTTCGTGTTTAGATGAATACAAGCAAGCTTTTTCCTATTTTTTCTGAAGGTAACATTTTTTGTCATCTTGTATGGGTTGTATGGCGACATGTACATGTCTCCGAAAGTGATCCAATAGTGTGGGATGTGAATCTATTTTATTTTTGTTTTTGTGGGTATTCATTTTCGCTGGTAATTTAAAAGTTATGGGCATTTTACTAAAAATATTTTTTCCTCATCTTTATGAACACATGCCTGGCTTTCTACCTTTATTTAGTATAGCTTCGAAGTGGACTAAATGAGGATTCAAATCAATTTGGATAGTGTATATGTGAATCTACTTATTTTGGTTTTGTTTCATTGGTTTTCACAGGTTTTGAGGGAGTTATTGCATTTTTCCCTAAAAACTTGAACTCCTACCAAGGTAACCAAATAACAATAAAATGTGATATCTTGAGTTTCCAATCAGTGCAAAAATAATGAAATATTGATAAAATTATGTTTTAACATTGTAAATAACCATTCAAGTTTTGGCCTTTAATGCATGAAAGATACTTTGGATTGTTTGCTTCCAATTTGGCATGAAAAACGCTGTAAAACCCTCATTTTGAGCTTGCTAGCTAAAATCCATGCATTGTTTCTCAAAGTTTGGAAGTGGTAAATGTTGATTAGTGGTTAGAAGTGTGTGAAGACCTATATCAAGAGTTTTTGAATGCCTTGAAGGATTGGTTTGAGTCTTATTAGGACTGTCCCAAAGAGAGAGCTTATACAAGTTAAGGTAATTGATGATGCCCAAGCGAGTTTGGGTCTATGAATGAGTCTATACACTGTGAACTTGGTGGAACCACCTTTGTATTGTTGACAAAAGAATCTCCAAGTCTGAGTTGATGGGTTGAATATGCCTTATGGGTTTTTCTTTGCTCATTGAATCATTCAATCTTAGTGGAGCAACACTAGTTGCAAATCCTATTGAATGGAAGTTTGTTTCTTCATCATTTTTGAGTTGATTCATAATCTTAGGGTCTTAGACAAGTTGTCCAATGCAAGAGTACTATCAAAATATTGTTGAACCAAGTCTTTCTTATGGAATCCCCTATTAGTGGTATTGAAGGTGCATTTAGGAGAAACCATGGAGTTGAAGCAAGTCTTACCCTACCTCTTGGGTCTGTTGTAAGTTGGTTTCATCCTTCCTCTGCATCAAATTGGTATCAAAGCATAGAAGATATGGATGGTAGGAAGAAATAAGTAAATTATACAAGAGGCCGTAATAGTTTTATTGTTTTGATCAGTCTGCAAGGTGTGCATTGTGTGTCAAGTTGTGTGGGTGGTTTAGGAAGGAGAAGCCTAGATAGGCTTAAAGGATGGAGAAGAGTACAAGTGATACTCAAAAGAGAAGTTTCCAAAATACAAAGGTGAAAAAGACTCTGGTGAGGTGGATTTGTCAAAAGACTGAGGTGACAGAGACTTAGATGAGGTGGAAATATGGAACTAGAAAATTGCTTACAGTAATGAAGCTTATGGAAGAGATAAGGAAAAAGAACCAACCCAAGCCACAACAAGATGTTGAAGCAAAGATAAAAGAGATAAGAGAGTGTTTGGAAAAGTTGGACATCATATGAGAGCTACTATAGGGAATAAGATCACATGGATTCTTCATAGAGGTTAAGAAAAAGGTGAAGTGGCCTCTTAAGAAAATGATGGAAAAGAGAAGGAAGCAGCAAGAAGCTAACAAATTGAGGAGATGTCTGAAAGTACTTTACAAGCCTTCCAAGGAAAGAGATGTGGAGGAAAGTAAGTCTCATTTTTTGAAATTAATGAAAGAGTTGAGTGTGTAAATACAGGAATAATAGTAAATGAAGAAGAAATCCTAAGTGAAGAAGATGGAATACTATGTCATCCTGAGGAAGGTGGGCTACTTGGTGAATGCATATTGCATTTTATTTTTGATAGTGAAAGGTTGATGAATAAAGAATATTTTTTTGATGACATGCATGATGAATTGGATTATTTATTATTGGAAGAAATGGATATGAATGATGAGTTGTTTGTAGAAGTAGGAAAAACTAAAAATTTCAATGATGAATGCAGCCCTAAAGTGCAACACGAAGTATTCAGTCCATGTATACAGAGATTGATCACATCCTTTGGAAGGAGATGACAAGTTTGGGAAAAGAGGAACACTACTTTGTGTATGAAATTCAAGAGAAAATAATAACTATTATGGAAGTGTTAGAAGATGCTATTTATCAAGGGAGACCCTTAGGGGACAAGTTCAGTCCTAAGACAACCATAACGCACATGGAGGATCTCTTGGGTGTTGAAGTGGAGTGTATGGTGCAAGGAGATAAGGAGGAGACCTCAAGGTCTCAATATTTTATTTCTAATCTTTCATTGGACGGTGTATGTGTAGGTTTTCTCAACAAGGAGATCAAAATCATTAAGAAGCAGGCTCTTGAAAGAGATCAGGTTCAGATGAGGATGCCAAAAAAAGGATAGCTTGCAAGGACAAAAGAAGAAAAGGAGTTGAGAAGAAAAAATAGAACAAACAAGTTGAAGACACAAAAAAAAATCCAAGAATACATCAAAGAAATAGTGCAAAATAATTGGAAGAATAGGAAGAAAAGAAGACTTTGTAACAAGTGGGAATTTGAGTTTTCTTCCCTTGGGTGTGTATGGGCACCAAGTTCCATTTTTCTTTAATTTTGTATTTTTGGGTTTTTTAGGTGATTAATGGGTTTAAAGGGTTAATAAGGTCATTTATGACCATTTTCAATGTATTTAATCCATTTTTGGTGAGTTATGAGGTGTGGGTTTAAAAGTTGCCAAAATTGCTCAAAATTGTCAAAGTTGCTAAAAATGGCCATGCAACTTTTGGGCAAGTGGCATAAAATCAAGGAAACATTAAAACCAAGTTGGGAAATTTTTGTAACTATTGGAAAATGCATGTATAAGATGTGCATGGTCGAATGCAAGAAGGAGTTGAGTTTTGGTGTTTTGATGAATACAAGCAAGCTTACAATGATTTTTTTGAGTTATGGCATTTTCTGTATCATCTTGTACGAAATGTATGACCTATGTATGGGTTTGAAAGGATTGAAAAATGTGGGGATGAATCTAGTTTATTTTGTTTTTGTGGCATCGAAGTTTCGCTATGTATATTTTAAAGTTATGTCATTTTTACTTAAAATCATTTTTTCCTATGTTTTCAGCATTATAGTCATTTTCTATTTAGTACTGCCTCAGATGGAATAAATGATGGTCTGAAATCAATTGTATAGTGTGGATATGTGAATCTACTTTATTTTGATTTCGTTTGATTGATTTTCGTTGTGTTTTGAGGGAGTTATTGCATTTTTCCTAAAAATTGTTGAAACCCTACCTAGGGTAACTAGTCAACAATAAAATGTGGACATTTGAGTTTCAGCATGCAAAATAATGAAATCTTTGAGAAAAAATTGTTTTAACATTATGAATAACCATGCAAGTTTTGGGTTTTGTTTAATGTAAGGAAAGAGATTTCGGACATTTGTTTCAATTTGCATGAAAAATAGTGTAAAACCCCCATTTTTGGCCGAAGAATAAAACCCATGCATTGTTTCTCAAAGTTTGGAAGTGGTAAATATTGAATAGTGTTTTAAAAGTGTGTGCAGACCTATATCAAGAGTTTTTGAATTCCTTGAAGGATTGGTTTGAGTCCTATTAGGATTGTCCCAAAGAGACAACTTATGCTAGTCAAGGTAATTGATGATACCCAAGCGAGTTTGGGTCTATGCATGAGTGTAGACATTGTGCACTTGGTGGAACCTCCTTTGTATTGTTGGGGAAAGGATCTCCAAGTCTGAGTTGAGGGATTGAATATGCCTTATGGGTCTGTCTTTGCTCATTGAATCATTCCATCTTAGTGGAGCAACACTAGTTGCAAATCCTATTGAATGGAAGTTTGTGCCTTCATCATTTTTGAGTTGATTCATAAACTTAGAGTCTTAGAAAATTTGTCCAATGCAAGAGTACTATCATAATATTGTTGAACCAAAGTTCTAAATGAATCCTTGTGTTAGAAGAAATGAAGGTACACCTAGATGTAGCTATGAAGAACATGCAAGAATGATTTTCCTTTGGGTTTATTTTTTATGTTGTACTCCTTCCTTTGCATCAAAGTTAATCATCTCCTTCCTCTACATCAATGGCATAAATGGAGCATAAGCCAAGAAGATTACCTTGGACAAGGGTGGTAACCCACACATATCAATTATTAGGATTAGATCCAAAATAAATGATTGATTTAGCTAGCCATGGTGCAAGAACCAACACAACCCTTCCACAACTGTCAAAGTGGTTAGTATGAAAAAAGCAAGCCTCTTTCTTGACAATAGCGAGTGAAACATCAAGACATGTTTGGCTTTCACTTCTTGGATATGTCTAGCTATTTGAGATAAATTGTTTAACATGATATTTATGGGATGGTATTATCAATCCCCTCATATTCCATGATTGTACATGACTTGATCTATTGCAAAACATGAATTTCCTCATATGTGAGGAGAGTATTAAACTAATTGGATGACAATAAGGCATGAGGATCAAGAGAGTTGTTAGTAGGAGGTCTTTCTAGATGTTGATCAAGAATGTGATCTCATAGGGCTCGAATGAGGGTTCTTGTAGGGTTGTTTAGTAGTGAGGATGATGTCACAGGGCTAGTTGGTGGGGTCTAAACAGGTTGTTGGGTGTTAGTGAGGGAAGGGGGGGCTAGCTCTTTTCTCTTTTTGTGAAGCCTTTTCTCAGCTTGAAGGACTTATTTGAAGGAAGCATTATCATGGATAAGGGTAAAAGGTGAGGGAACTTCAGGGTTAAGCAGGAACTTGAAATGGGAGGATGTTGAAGAGGGGGGTTGATGGGAGAGTGAAGGAGTAGGGTTCTTAAGAGCATTAGTTGATTGGGGGTTGAAGAGGTGGAGTTAAAAAATGGTAGCATAGGAGGGATGAGACTTGTAGTGAGGGTAGTATCTAATGAGACACCCTTCCTTTTGACAATATAAACAAGCATAAGGCTTATTGAGATAGGTGAACCGTTGAGTGAACTCAAATCCAAGGCCTAAAAGCTTGATGGAATCAAGAAGAGGTTGGGTTAAGTCCATTTCCACACAAACTCTAGGGTGCACTTTTAAACTAGCCCATTTGAAAATGTTAGGTTTGCACTAGATGACCCTACCTAGTTTAACAAAGTTATAATATGTAGAAAGGTACAAAATTCTAGGTTAAGTGGCAACTCCACCCACATGATATTTTGATTTATAAATCCCCTCTGAATGGAAATCAATATCCTAGACTTGTAAGTAGCATGTTTGACTTCAAATGATCAAAGAACCATAATGAAAAGCCACTCTAGGGTGATCTGGTTCCAAAAAAATACAAACCCTTGAATAATTCTATTATCCATTCCTTTTGTTCCCAATTTGTATGAATCCATTTGAAAAGGTCTTGCTTTGATAAAATGTCTTTTAAGGAAAAAAATGATTGTTCTTGCTTTGTAAACTTCTATAACATATACAATGCCATTTAGAGTTCGAATGTGATGGACTTACCTCCAAAAGGGTCAAAAGATTGGGAGGGTTGGCTATTATTTTCTTCAGGTCATGTGGGAACAATGTGTTGACCATTGGGTGCATTAGTCTAAACGTCTAGACCCACCAGGAGGAGATTGGATGAATGAAGGAATTTTAATGGCGTTTGTGAGACCAAATGGTCTAAGGGACCAATGAACACAATATTAACACATTTTTCAGGTTCCTTATGATGTTGCCTCTTCTATTATGTATCTTGACCAAAAAACTTGTCGTTTGGTGGAGTCTTGACTCCTCAAATAGCCCATTCAAATTTCCCTCCTTTAGGATGTTTTCGAACTAAAAATGAATATCCTCATATGCTGCACAATCGAAGATGAAGTGTTGTTCAGTTTCAACCACCCCTTTGTTGTAGAAAATGCAAATTATTTCATCCCATTCCTCCTCAGAGATCATCCATCTATCTGTGTCACATCTACATGATGAGAGCCAATCTTCAATTACACAACTAAAACTTTAGCTTTACCCTTAACCACAACTTTCAAATACGCTTTTTCATCATGTTCCTAAGTGGGGTTGAACTCTTTGACATAGTGCAATTTTTTAGACCAATTTGCTTTGTCCTCATGGCAATCCTGAATTTTTCTAGCACACTTTTTTTTATCTCTTCATTATTGTTAGGACAATCATGCAGATTAATGTCTCACTTGCTTACCCATTTGTTGTTTTGTTTCATCCAAGTCTTTTTCCTATGCTCTAATTTCTCGTCCACAACCATCTTGGGTGAATGATGCTTATCCATGCTATCAACCTTTTTTAAATAACTTGTCAAACAAATTATTGTTGATGCTTCTAGGGGAGAGGGGCCAGTAGTCATGCAGGGTCCAATAGTCGTGCAACCAATTGTGATTATAATACCTAGTCTTACCACATATTTATAGTATATATTGTAAATAAATAGTCTAAATGTAAATAAAAAAATAACCAATTGTTGATCAAAAGTGGACCAATACTTGAACACATGAGAATCTCTAAATGTTATATAAAAAACATAAATACATTCATGAAGAAGTGAAATAAGTATTTTTTATCTCAAATAAAATATCATAACTATCTACTATAAGTTGACATTTAAAAACAAAATGCCCATTTAATAAAATAAGACACTCATTTAAAAAGGTATCATTATCATAGTGAATTTTTGTTCTTATGTGTACAACTATTGGGGTAGCAATGTACAAGCATTGGAGTATTTTATATTAATAGTTTGTCCTATTACAAATATAAAAGTTTTAATGTTCAACTATTGGTCCATTTTGTTTGATATAAGTTGTATTTTAAATAATTATGTGTTGTTTTTATAATAACAAATTTTTTTGTGTTCAACTATTGGTCCATATGTGTTGAATATAAAAGCTAGAGATATCAAAGATTTATGGTTACCAATAGGTATTTGGTCCATTTAGTTGCATATTAATTTTATTTAAATAAAAATATAATATTTTACAAGCAACAAATAGTATTTTTTTGTTCAACTATTGGGGGTCCCATGATTAAGTTTTGGTTGAATCTTTAAAAAGTCAAATTTTAGACACTTCTCAATAGATGTGATGATGGAGTTACATGATGAGTCACACCTCCAAACCTTAGTTATAGATAGATAAGAGGCCAGTCCACATTTTAAAAAAAACAAAGGTTCTATGGTATTCCAGTCAATCACTACATGTTGACAAAGTTAGCTGGCATGACTATTGGCCCCTCTCCCCTATTAGGAACATACACACTTCAGCCAAAAGGATCTCATAGACATTGTAGATTTGACCTAGTAATTAAATATTTTTGGATTCTTTCAACTTGTCTCCACTGGTAGAATGACATACTATTCCCCCAAACCTCGCAACGAATTGCAGGACCGCAGAGCTGAGGCAGGGTGATCAGCGTGGATACTTTCTTTCTGGGCGACCTCCGGATCTTCCATCATCCCTTTTTACCTCCCCTTTTACTTGATAGCTGAAGCACGTCGGTTTAGAGAAGACTGGGACCTGATTGAGACAGGCTTGGGCGCTTGTAGTCTTTGAAATTGAATTAACTTTGATTTGAAATTGCATGCGTGATTAAACCACTAGAAACAAGTGATATCGAAAGCTCCTCCCCTTGTGATTAGACATATAGAACAATGAGATATGGTGATTGTTTTCGAAAAAATTAAAGCACCTTTCAATTTGTAAAAGGGAATCACGTATCGTACCGCTATTGACTTGTTAAGCACAAACGAAAAGCAAGCACTATAAGCGGTGTCAGCAGAGTTTTATGCAGCTTGGGACTCTATTCTTACTAAAATGCAGGTCTTTCAAAATCATGGCGTCCTAAAATTTACATGATATACTATTTCTCTACAGAAAATTATCTGTCTGAAAACGCGGTCGCTTTCCATGACAATTTTCTCTTGTATCTGGCAAAGTTGCCGTGAGAAAAAACAAGAAACGTCCTCAATGGAAAATGCTTGATAGCAAATTGCAATGCAGTAGCATTAAAATGTGAATTTAAAACAGAATCCATATGGCTTCTTCTCTGTTAAGATCTCAAGGCTTTTATGGCTGGCTAAGCTAGCCATTTAGCAATAGTTTTAATGTATTTTCCTTTTCCCAGTTACGTATTTGTATTTATATGTCAGTTTTAATAGTATTAAACAAGCCATGTGTGAGAACAGCATGCCCTTAATGGTGACAGAATCTATGGAATGCCCTACAGCGAGGATGTGAAGCACGTGAATGTTCTCCATCGACCCCATTTTTGGGTGTCGGCATTTGCACTAATGTAACATCTGTGTGAACACATAGAATAAGAATCCAATTAATGCGGTCTCACTCATTAATGAAATTCTGATTCTTTACTCCACTGTTCAAAATGTTCTTCTTGAGTCACTTTTTTACTGCGATTTTGTGTCTTCTGTTTATTCATTATAGTGAATACATATAATATGAATAGCCCATCTATTTTTCTCTTGTGTTTTCTTCCTTGCCATCATAACTAGTTAAGAGTTTTATTATTGCAATGATTAGAGAAGTTTGTCGGCCGATGTATTTCTCTCTTGCGCTTATTTTCTTCTCATCATAACTAGTTAAGACTTTTACCACTGCAATGATGAGAGAAGTTAGTCAGGCTGAAGTTTGATGTTGGTGGTTTGGTGTTTTCTCTTCTTTGGCTTGAAAATACATTTGTTTGCCAGAAAGTTTGATATAGAACAATGTCAAACCAGAGTATTTCAGCAGGTTCTTCGTCACTTCCTCACACATTTAAAATTTTCATATCATGTCATTTATTTTATTGGACTGGTTGGTTCAGTTATAAGCTGTTGTTGGTTTCATTGTTAGAAACTTGCATACCAAGGATGAATGAGGGATGTAGATTACAGAAGTAGCTCTCCCTCAAGCTGTCCTTGGCCTCTTTGACGTTAAAAGCATAACATTCTATTCCATCCAACCAAGACAGCTTCAAGGAAATGATTGTGCAGTTGCACAGGTTTAAATTCCATATTATTGGCTTACTAGATCGTGGGAAAATGAAAAGTTTTTTCGGAAAGAAACAACACTATCCTTTTTAGTTTGCAGTGGCTGTGTGTTTTTAATAAAACTGAAAATATGTTCATCATTTGGCATAAATGTTTTTTTGGTTACGTGGTGGTATAATTTTGAAGGCTTTTAAAATGATTACCAAATTAGAATCGTCATGCAAATACAGATACTCGTCTTATATTTACTTTTGCTAACAACATTATTTCTAAACGTTCATTTGTGTCCCCCGAGTACCTACCACTCCATTTTTTCTAGGACTTTGAACCTTTCCCAGCATATGCAAAGCAATAGATCTTCGCAACTAGGACTATACTAGAGGGATAGGACAATATAAATTATCCAAAATGTTTATCTGATAAAGGAGACATTTATTTCTTATTGAAGGAAGTTTTCTAAGGTTTGCTTGAATTACCAGCAGATATCAGTGACATTCTTGAGCTGCGTGGAATATCCAAGTTAGCAATCCTAGAGAATTTTCTGCAACGGCAAGAAACTAGTCTCTTCTTTGGAGTTTGTACTGGAAAGACAATTGCTATCGTCCTCCATATTAGCTTCCTTTGTAGTTTCTGCATCAAGTTTGTCTGGGGAAGATTTGCCCAATGTTTCGTCAATGGTTCAGGGCAGAGACTGTCTTCCACTGGACCAAACAAGGATATGCCTACCAACAGTATATATTCAAGTATAAATTTTGGTTTTATCTACAAGGCTACTCTCGGTTGCTGCACTTGTCTATTCGCATGTTATGCTCTAAGCACTTTATGGGTTCTAGTTTATGGCAATCAAACAAAATGTGCTTGGCATGCTACTGTTGCTGTGGCAGATGTTGTACAGACATTGGCATGGTCAATCATGTTTGTAAGGATATTCAATTTCAGAAAGGCAATTTGTAGAAGAATCCCAAATCTTTTGCGGATGTGGTTGATATGCACTTGCACTGTATCAATTTTCACACTTCTAATTGATATTGGTACAGCCACTAGGAATTGGATGGTCTATAATGACCTGTATATGGATTTTTTCACTTCACTCTTAAGCACATTTCTTTTATGCATTGCCATCCGAGGGAACACAGGAATATATACCTTCACAAAGGAGATTGAAGAACCGCTTTTGGGTTCCAATCTGTTTGAAAATGCTGCTGCCAAAAAAGAATCAGCATATGCCAAAGCAAGTTTATTTGAGCTTGTCACATTTTCTTGGCTCAATCCCCTGCTTGCTATTGGCATTAAGAAACCTCTAGAATTTGATGATATATCCAATATTGCAGTAAAGGACTCTGCTGATGATGTTTACAGTTGTTTTAGTAAAAGAATAGATATGGTAAAGCAAAAGGACCCTTCGAAAACAACATCCATGACAAAAGTTGTTTTCTTGTTTACCTGGAAAAAGGTAGCTCTAAATGCATTACTTGCAGTGGTATATGCATGTGCATCTTATGTTGGCCCTTACTTGATTGATGATTTTGTAAGTTATTTAACTACGAAGCCACACTCTACACATGAGGGCTACATCTTAGCCTGTACATTTTTTTTTGCCAAGGTCATAGAGACTACATCACAAAGGCGATATATATTTGGATCAAGGCAGCTTGGGATGCGCTTGCAAGCAGCCCTCACAGCACACATTTATAGGAAAGGTCTTAATCTATCAGTTCAAGCCCGACAAAGTCACACAAGTGGTGAATTAATCAACTATATGAGTGTAGATGTTCCACGTATTGGAGACTTTACATGGTACCTGAACACAATATGGATGCTGCCTATACAGATTGTACTCGCAATATTTATTCTTTATAAAAATGTAGGCTTGGCATCGCTTGTAGGATTTGCAGCCACTCTTGCTGCGATGGTGGGGATCATTCCAATTACAAGACTACAGAGATATTTTCAGTCTCAGATCATGAAATCCAAAGACGAAAGAATGAAAGTTACATCAGAAATATTAAGAAACATGAAAGTACTGAAATTGCAAGCTTGGGATATGAGTTACGCACAAAAACTGGAAGACTTGAGAAAAATTGAGTATAAATGGCTAAAAAAATCAGCTGAACTAGGAGCTGCTTCATTATTCATTTTCTCGTGCACCCCTGCATTTATATCAGCAATCATATTTGCTACGGCATATTTCATGGGAATCCCTTTGACAAGTGGCAGAGTTCTGTCAGCATTGGCAACTTTTAGATTACTTCAGGGGCCTATTTATACTCTTCCAAACCTCTTTTCAGCATTCACACAAGCTAAAGTATCGCTAGACCGTGTCACTTCATATCTTCAAGAACAAGAATTACAAGAGGATGCAGTTGAAAGTATTCCTATGCATTTAACTGAGTTGGCAATTGAGATTGAAGGTGGAGATTTCAGCTGGGATCCCTTTTCAGGTGAGCAAACACTAAAAGACATTCATTTGCAGGTGAAGAGAGGAATGAGAGTGGCAGTCTGTGGAACTATCGGATCAGGTAAATCTAGCCTTTTATCTTGCATACTAGGGGAAATCCCCAAGACATCCGGTATTGTCAAGGTCAGTGGTAGGAAAGCTTATGTTCCCCAGTCTGCATGGATTCAGACGGGAAATATCAGAGAAAACATCTTGTTTGGAAGCAGCTTTGACAATGATAAATATGAAAGAGTCGTTAAAGCATGTGCTTTAAATAAAGATTTAGAGCTCCTCCCCCATGGAGACCAAACAGAGATAGGTGAAAGAGGAGTAAATTTGAGTGGCGGGCAAAAGCAAAGGATACAAATTGCACGTGCAGTCTACCAGAATGCTGATATTTATCTTATGGATGATCCTTTTAGTGCTGTTGATGCACATACGGGAACTCATCTGTTTGAGGTGTGTTTCATTTAGCTTCAGTTAAAACTTAAAAGGAAATTTTTAAAAAATGATTCTGACAACCTAATCTTTTTCAGCTAAAATAGATGCATAATTAATATTGGCATGCAAATGAAAAGGAAGGCTAACTGTGAGGACTTATACAGGAGTGCCTTACAGGAGTTTTGTGTGGAAAGACTTTAATCTATGTTACCCATCAAGTTGAATTTCTGCCCTCTGCGGACATCATCCTTGTGAGTAAACCATTTAACAATCTTACGCTTAATATTACTCAGGCTCTTAAAAATTGTCATGATGCAAATACAGTGAATTTTAGTCTCCGCAATTGACAGTTTCCCCAGTTATGCTTGTTTCCTAAATTTATTCCACAATTGCCTTAGTCTTCATAGTTCCACAATTTCTCACTTGTATGTTAACTTTTTTTTCAAAGTAGAACACTAAGTTACACGATTATGAGAAATCTCATTGCTTCCTTGACAGGTGATGCAAAATGGTAAGATTGCACAAGCTGGAAAGTATGAAGAGCTTCTGCAAGAAGGTAAAACTTTTGAAGCCTTGGTTGGTGCTCATAATCAAGCTTTAGGGGCTATAGTTGCAATGGATAATTTATCATCCAAAGGGATGCTTCAAGGAAGCGCTGTGAATCACACAGAACTCTCCAATGATAATTTGGTTGTTCAATCAAATATTCAAATGAGAGACCTGAAAATTCTCAACAGTGAAAAACAAATTTGCAATGAGATACAACAGGAAACAAATGCAAATCAGAAGTGTACATACTCACAGATTACACAAGATGAGGAGAGGGAAACAGGGTCTGTCAGCAGAAAGGTCTATTGGTCTTATTTAACAGCAGTATGTGGTGGTGGCTTGGTTCCAATCATATTGATATCGCAGATTCTTTTTCAGGGGTTTCAACTTGGAAGCAACTACTGGATGGCATGGGCATCTCCTCCCACACTAGACATGACACCAATAATAAGTACAAGATTTCTCATTCTAATATATGTTGCAATATCAATCGGTAGTTCTATATTTTTGTTGATACGGGCATTTCTGCTAGTATCCGTGGGCCTTCTGACATCTCAAAAACTCTTTTTGGGCATGCTCCGTAGTATTATCCATGCTCCCATGTCCTTCTTTGATAGGACACCAGCTGGCCGGATCTTAAATAGGGTTTGTGATGCTTTCCCTATCTACAAATGTAAATAGTAATTCTATTACTTTCTAAATTGCATAAGAGATACACTTACAGGGTGCTTTCCACTGGTAAATAAATCATATGAATGTGATTACAGATTGGTATATAATTTGTAACTTTCCTTTGGATATCATTTAAAGAAGTGGAAGGGTTTTACTCTATCTCATATTTATATATATGTTAATTCTTTCTATTCACTTGTGCAGCTAGTAGGAAGTGGCTAATGGCTAATACTAATTCAAATCATGTCTACAGGCATCAACTGATCAATCTGTATTAGATTTAGAAATTGTTAATATATTGAGTTGGTTATCCTTCTCAATAATTCAGCTCTTAGGGACTGTAGCAGTTATGTCAGGGGTGGCATGGCAGGTATTTGTGATATTTATACCTGTGACTGCATTCTGCATATGGTATCAGGTAATTGCCCCCTTTCTTTGTGTCTCTCATGATTGTTTTATAGTTAATTACAGAAGGCTGAGTCCTTTCCACTGTTCTTTGGTATCATTTTTGTCATTCCTTGTTTCGTATTACAATTTCCTTAAATAGTATATGCAAGTTGTAGATGTCTCTTGTCAAGTTGTTTTAAGTTTTTAACCTTATTTTTCCTGTTACTGTTTTGATTCAGTGTCAAATTAACATCATTTTCAAGCACAATCACTTTCAATCAAGAACAAGGCCTTTTTATACAATGAGCATATTGAAGAGGATGCTAAAGAAAGCATTAGTTTAGGATTTTTTCTATTTCTTTTGGAATGAAGCTACACAATTATAGATGGATTTCAAAGAAAATGGAGGGTTACCGTTGTTTCCAGCATAAGGAGCCAATGTTTGGAACATAAAGATATATGCAACATGTTGGTTATTCACATATCACAAAATGCAAAACAAAGAATGGCGTGTTATTTAATATTCATAATAGTCTATTTTTTCATATTTGAGTTTAGATTATGAGTCCATTTACACTATTAAATTTGATGACAAATGACCTGCAGCAATACTTCATACCAACTTCTCGAGAATTATTGAGATTCTTGGGCATTAGGAGAGCCCCAATCCTTCATCATTTTGCTGAATCACTTTCAGGAGCTGTCACTGTGAGAGCTTTTGATCAAGAATTGCGTTTCACAGAAAGAAATTTATCTCTCGTTGATGATCATTCAAGGGTGCAGTTCCATAGCATATCTTGTACAGAGTGGCTTGCCTTCAGATTGAATGTCCTATCAAATTTGATCTTTGCCTTCTCATTAGCTATGGTCGTGAGCTTACCTGAAGACTTAATTGACCCAAGTAAGGGTTTCCTGAAACTAATTTTATGATTCTAGAGAAATCATTTTGTATTTGATCTTATAAAGAAATGGTAGAAGAGAAATTAAACATCCACTTATGCAGGCATTGCTGGGCTAGCTGTAACATATGCTCTGAGTCTCAATTTACAACAAGCAGAAATAGTATGGAGTCTAACAAATGCTGAGACTAAAATGATTTCAGTAGAAAGGATATTACAATATTCAGATATTCCATGTGAAGCACCATTGGTGATAGAAGAATCCAGACCAGCTCTTGAATGGCCATCGCATGGAATAATATTCCTTGAAAACTTGCAGGTATGAAAAACAATCTTGAGAAAGAATTGAAGCATATTCATTTTGATGGTATTGATTTCTCAGTATTTCTAATTCTAACATCCAATGGCATGCTCGGGTGTTGTCATTGGAAAAAGACACTACTTTGAACTGTAGGTAAAAACACAATCAAGCTTTATTTTCCTCATCTGTGTAGCTTTTATGCCTTGTGTCAACTACTAATAATATACAAAATAATTTAGACAATAACATTCATTAAAACTGCTCTACCATGAAAATGAAAAGCTTAGCATATTTAACTGCTTTGTACCAAAACAACCCTGATGAAACAAAATGAGGCATGCATCTGTAGATAATTAGACTAATAAGCCTTTGCTCCAAAATAGCCCTGGTATGAAACAAAATGAGTTGTGCATCTGTAGATAATTAGGCTAATAAGCCTTTGCACCAAAGCAACCCTGCGATGAAACAAAATGAGGTGTGCATCTGTAGATAATTAGGCTAATAAGCCTTTGCGCCAAAACAACCCTGCTATGAAACAAAATGAGGTGTGCATCTGTAGATAATTAGGCTAATAATCCTTTGCACCAAAGCAACCCTGCTATGAAACAAAATGAGGCATACATCTGTAGCCTATTTGCTTGCTTTGAAATTGTTTTTTTTTCTCTTTAGTAGGACTATATTACAATGTATTTGTGAGCTGTCAAAAATTCAATGATCTTTCTAATCAATATCTACCCTAAATAAATCCTTGAAATCTAACCTGCACTACTTCCTAATTCCTATTGATTAAACCTCAAATTATCGCCTTTTTTCTATGCCCAGCACAAGTACAGATTGTTTCCTTGCCTTTTTTAATTTTTGTACACAGACTTTTCCTATGAAGTCTTAGAGGTCCAATTCATTACTTGAAAGACTCAAAAAGAAATTCTTTCAGGGCATCAGAATTTCTCATTGAGTAGCAATGAAGAGAAAAGATGAGTACCATATGCAAATGGGAAGTGGGAACATCATTGCCCATGTTTAACTGCTGGGAGACCATGTATTGTGCCTCTTTCCTTCAGCACTGAATATATTTCTCTCGACAAGGTTTCTCCCATTAACATAAATAATCAAAGGAAGTGAGAAGAGCTGCCCAATGTCTCCAATGAAAGAGACTGTAAAAGTTTGAATTTTATACAATCATATATCTACTGTACCAGATCCTCACGAAATCCAAAGGTAGCCATGGTTTGACCGATCAACTCCTGATTGTATTTGTGAAAAGCTTTTGGCAGATCTAGTTTTATGAAGACCCTAGTCCTTTCTGAATTTTCAGACAATGTATTATTTCCTGGCCTGTTATCATTGTTGGGATATTTGATGTCTGTATATTTAATGTTAGTGGTTGAATACAGCCAATATTTTAATAATGGAGCTGTCATAGTTACAGTAGAAAGCCTCCATCGCTGTAGTTATAGCATGTGGATTGTAGAGTCCACATAAATTCTTGAAACAGTTACCCACATCTGTTCAAGGAGATCATCTCACTCATTATAAACTAACAAGACAACAAAACAAAAATCTAAGATGTAGATCTAAATGTAATATGGATGCTTAGCATCCTTCTAAAAGATGTTCTTTCAACTTAGTCTTGTTCATTTGTGTCTTCCAAATCTGTTTTCTCAAAATAATAATTCCAGTGATTATGCTATCTGTTATTTTCATTTCTTGTACAAATGTTGATTGAGAGCTCAAAATTAACCTTGGCAATGTGCAGTTGGAGATTCTTAGTTTTCAATCTCATGGTAATTAGTTTTCAGATTATTGTGTAGGCCATATTGCAAAGTACAATATGCTTCTATTGATCATTTACTCTGCATGGGTTACTTTCAGAACAGGAGGGAGTTTGGTTTCGTTGAGAATTTTGAGCATTTATTAGTTTTCAAG
>VDFB02325324.1:0-28970 GCA_007258455.2 Sequoia sempervirens
GATTTAATTAAATTAAATATGATGAATATTAGTTAGAAGAAAGGGTGAATTAATCTAATAAATTTAATTATTTGATTAATAGCTGAAATTGCTGAGTTTAACTAAATAATGCTGATTATTTAATTAATTGGTTAGTTCAGGGTGATTTATGAAGAAATGGTGTTAGTTAATTAGAATCAGATACGTAGTATCAATCAAGAATTTTTAAGCATCTACATTTTGCCCCTCTTTGAAGCAAGGTACCTGTTGCGTTGGTTCGAAGAATAACACTGTCGAGATCAAAATTCAAAAAAAATATAATTCAACTGCTGCCCTAGCGAGGAAGAAATTACATTGATACATTGTCCTTGAGAGGGTCAGTTGAAAATTTCAATTTTAGGGTCAGCTCCTGTGAAAAGATTCAAGATCAGTTTAGTTCAGAGAGGACTAGAAAGCTTGAATGTTTGATGTGAACAAATTTGATGATGTATAGGCAGTCATCGGCCATGGGTAGCCTCATGTATATTTTGATATATCACACCTATTTGATACTCAAGAATAGAAATGTTAGTAAAGTTAGAAGAATAAGAAGAATAAGAGGGATCAACCCTTGAGTCCAAGATGATGCAGAAGTCCAACAAGTCTATGAGTCATCAAGACTTTATTAGATATGATGATGAGTGATGATGATGCATTGCTTATCAGGGATTGGGGATGTAAAGAGCATTAATTTCCTTATGTTTGATAACACACATAGATACAATGCATCAAGGTATAGAAAACTAGGATGGTGTTGTACCTAGTGAGATGTACTTCGACTCGACAATCAGATAGGAGTATCCTTGTTCACACCTGGCATACGAAACCTTGTTAGAGTGTATTTTAGACATTTCAAACATCTTAGACCAAAACATAAAAAGGAAAAACCTCCAAATGTAATAGTCAACAAGATATCCAAAACATCCTCCCTACAACCGAATAAGATTAGCATGACCAAGGTTATATTACGAGAATATCCAACAAGCACAACAAACAAAAGATAATGATCAATGCCCCATTCCTTTCTCTCTAAATCATTTTGATTAGACATCATTGAGAGGTCATTTGGATGAGCGCAATAAGATAAATCAAAAGAAAAGATCAAGTAAACAAACAAGCTAATGTTCTTCATACCTCTAGCCAAGACTAAACTATGGTAATGTCTGATGTTGATGTTCATTGTAGGAAGGATGCATTCTAGGACATGATTTTATCAAATGATTATGAGACTAGTGGGATGATAGGCTATTGATCCAAGAGTTTACCAACCTGTTTATCTACTAACCTAGACTTAAGACCCGGACGTTTGAGTTTTCACTTTTAATTTGCTAGACTTGTCTCTGATTGTTTTGGAAAAGGTTGGAGATGATGATTGATTTATTGTGAGTGGATGATTATTTTAGGTGAAAGTGGAATGGGATGGATGATTTTGGGTCTTTTGAATGTTTTTGGTATATTTTGAAATGTTTTGAGGCTGTTTTGGGATTTTCGAGGTGTTTTACAAATGTTTTGATTTTCAAAATTTCTATTTTTGGTGTTCTTTGAGATTTTGACCAAGAACCTATCCTAGGGGCCTCAGGGGTTGACCAAAGATTAACCTTTCCTATGTTATATACATAGAGACCGTGTAGTTTGACTGACACAAACTCGATTATTGATAAAGAATGAACAAATGGATAGTTAGTTTATTATGATGGACTCCTAAAGGACTGACCTAATGTCTCGAGGGCTGATCAAAGATTAGCCTTGCCTACGTTCAAGCTTAGAGACAACGTAGTTCAACATGACAACTCTATTTTTTACTTTTTTTGTTTTTGACCTATTTTTGGATTTTCTCGGTTTATGAATGTTTTTGGATTTTAGGAAAGATTTCAAGAATATACTTGAATTCAATTCAATGCAGGTATAAGGTCATGCCCCCAGCGTGATGCGATAAATTACCTCGATATAGGTAGGAAAAACTGACCTTAGGAATGTGCCAAGTAGTTCTAGGATGGAACATGATACCAACACAGGATCAAGCTATGATGTAGACATGGATGGGTAATGGAAGGATCAATGGAATGTGATGAGTGAATGTGATGGAAAGTGGTGGTAGGTGATGCAAAACAAGTTAAAGAATCCATGGTGGATGGAAAGTGCTTATTTACACAAGGTGCCTGTTTTCCAGGTTTTCACTAAGGTATTTTCCCAAAACGCCACCGAAGTGGTTTTCACTAAAGGACGATTTTTTTTTCTTTACTATTTTCAATCCTTTTTTTGATTTTTTTTGGATTTTTGAATTTATACCTTGCAAGCTTAGGCATAATTTTTTTTGAGATGGGAGCTATTGATGGGCTCCTACAAAGGTTCACCTTCGAGTGTAGATAGTTGATATGCTCCTAATTTGTAACTTGCCATGATGATGAAGGGTCCCAACCAGTTGGGTTCAAATTTTCCCTTGCTATATGGATTTGGTATATTCTTCTGATTTTCCTTCAACATGAGCTCTCTGACTTGAAATGATCGACTCTTGATTTTCTTATTATAGCTCCCTTTGAGATGGTTCTGATAGACCTATAGGTGGTTCAAAGCATCCATGCGCCGCTCATCTAGTAGTTCTAGCTCGTTCAACCGTGACACTCGATATTCTTCATTAGTAATGAGATTCTTGCAATGATATTCTTAAGGATGGGAGCTCAATCTCAATGGGAAGGATGGTTTATGATCCGTAGACCAGGGAGAAGGGTGTTGCCCCTGTAGGCATGCAGATACTCGTTTGGTAGGCCCATAAGGTGGGATTTAGCTGTAGGTTCTAGTCATGACCAATTTCATTGATTATTTTCTTGAGGATTTTTAGGATGGTTTTATTAGAAGCCTCAACTTGGTTATTACCTTGAGGGTAATATGGAATGGAGAAGTGATGTTGGATATTGAATTTTTGGCATAGCTCACAAACATCCTAGTTTTTGAAAGGTGTCCCATTATCTGAGATAAGGGCTTGTGGGACACCGTAACAGAAAATGAGGTAGTTCAAGATGAATTTGGAGATCTGCTTCCCTGTGATATAGGTCATAGGAATGGATTCAACCCACTTTGTGAAGTACTGTGGCATTGATAATGAACTTGTGTCCATTAGATGAGGTGGGTGTGATTTTATTGATGAGATTGAGCCCCCATTGTGAAAAGGGCCAAGGTGTTATAATCGGTTGGAGTTCTTGAGATGGTGCATGGATGAGGTCTCCATGCTATTCACATTGCAAACATTTTCAGACATAATCATGAGCTTCCTTTTCCATTGTAGGCCAGTAGTATCCAGTCCTCAAGTTTCTACCTTGGGGCACGATAATAACTTTGGCATCAATGACACCATCGTTAGTAACATTTTTTTTCTTGGCCCATGTGCGAGGTTTATCGTTGTAACTTGTTGATGGTCGATTGTCTGTGTATGTGGGTGTGCCCCCTTGTGCTATAATGCCTCTTTTGATGTTGAGCACCTTGTGGATCAATTGGTCATATGTTGTTATGCATTGCATTTTCAAATGAAAGGATAAGGTGCCTTCAAGGTTGGAGATGATAGTACCGATTTTTTGTTCTTCCGGCATAGACCATTTGCTCCTGTTGGCCTTGGATCGCCATCATTGTAGGAAGGCTATGAATGTTTCTCCCTTGGCTTGTTTTAGGCTAGATAATTCTTCCAATCTCACTTCCATGCCTATGTTAAATGAATAATTCTATATGAACAAGTCCACAATTTCTTGAAAATTTTTAATTCCCAGGGGAAGGCGAGAGAACCATTCCATTTCTAGACCAACCAAACTTTGAGGGAAGAGTCACATTAGATAAGAATTGTCATGTGCAACTTCCATACAGTGTATGTGGAATTCCCTGATGTGATCTTCAGGATTTCTATTTCTTTGGTATTTATTGAACTTCGGTATCTCGAAGCCTAGTGGAAATGGAACCATTGCAATGCTTCTATCAAATGGATAGGGACACAAATTCCCTTGTGATTTTTTAACCTTTCCAGATTGGATGTCTTGTATCTATTGTGAAATCAATTTGACTAGCGTGGAAAGGTCATTTTGCAGATCAGGTGGTGGGATGTAAGTGTTTTGAGATGGTACATTTGGTTGGATGAAGGATGGGGTGGCTTGTGTGTTTTTGTTCAAGGCATTTTGCTATGTGTTTGTGAGAGGTTGCTATAAGTTTTGCTGTACGATCAACACTTGTTGGTATGCTTGTAGTTGTTGCTATGCCAACAACGCTTGTTGTTGGTCTTGCTGCTATTGTTGTTGTTGCTGTTCCAACAATTCTTGTTGTTAGGCTTGTTGTTGGGCTGCTTGTTGTTGTGCTTGGTATTGTTGCAAGGCTTGTTGATAAGCTTGTTGTTGTAACATGGCTTGTGCTTGGGCTTGAGCTTGCACTTGTTCTTGAGCTTGTTGTGCAGCTTGTGTGGCTTGTTGCTGTTGTAGTAAGGCTTGCACTTGTGCTTGGGTGGCTTGTTGTGCTGCCTGTTGTGCTTGTTGTGCGGCTTGCTGCACAACTTGTGCAATTTGTTGAGTTTGAAATTGTTGAAGTGCCTTTTGGTATGCTTGCTGGATTGCTTGTAATGTGATACTGTATTGATTTTCTATGTTTGGATTTGGTGTTGGAGGTGGGGATTTTATGGGATGGTGTGATGAGAGATTATTGGGGTGGTTGTTGAGGTGTTTGAGTGATGACAAAGGGTTGTGTGGTAGATGGTATGATTGATGTGCTCGGTCCTTAGGAGACCACATTTTGGAGAGTTTGAGGTGTTGTAGATGATGTAATGATTGGTTGTGATGTTTGGATTGGTGCCACTTGGTGTTGCAATATCAGTGGCATGCTTGAAGGATTTGGTACAATCAAGTTGTTGATTTGATTTGATTGGTTTTGGATTGGTATGTTGGATAAAGGGGGTTTCCTTAAACCTTGGATTGGTGTGGATGTTGATGTCAAAAGAGGGAAGGATGGGAAAATTGGTGGTGTGTTCCCTTGTTGTATGGAAGCATTGAAAGTACCCCCTTGTCCAAATAAATCCACTTGTCCTTGGGATATCATGGGGAGAGAGACTTGTGTATTAAGAGGGTATGCCGGTGTTGCGGAAAAGGTGGAAGGATTGTTTGTATCATGGAAAATGAGTGGCACATATGGATATTTTGGGTCTTGTGGGAAGGAGCTAGGCATACCCAAGATTGTGTTAGCCTCTATATTTTGAGTGTTGACAAGTGGATGTCCTTGAAGGGCTTGGAGTAATAAAGTTCCCTTGGTGACCATGGGTTGACTTGGAGCATGAGATGATGTTGGTTGTATGATGGGTTGGACAATGCTTGGGAATGAAGGTGTGAATGATGTGGGTGACATATTCCCAAGAGGTTGTTCAACAATAGTGCTCACATCAAAATCAGAAGGTATTTTAACCCCTTCCTTTGCTAATGCCAACATGTATTGTGTGGGATTGAGTCTCATGACTGTGTTGACAATTTTGTGTGTTTCAGGATTTTGGACTAGTTCAATTATTTCATCTTGGGTCATTCCTCAGAAATTGTTGGTGACATCCTCCACTTGACAACCTCCCTCTTGAAGATCCTGTGGTTGTTGAGGGAGATTAAGTGAAGGGTTGGTAGATTCAATAGGGTTGAATTCTGATTTAGTTTGGCTCAAATCGCTTGAAGTGGACGTTTCTTTGTTTTTCTCCATGATCTTCTTGTGTTGTGATCTTGTTTGGACTGTAAAATTGGGATTAAATTTTAGGAATATGGGAGGTAAACCTATAACTCCTTAGGTTGGTATAAAATTTAGGTACAAAAAGAAAATCTAGGATGTTTAAGGATCAAATGATGATGATGTGATAAATGAAGGGTGAATGATATGGATGTTTGAACTTTTGAGAATCTTGGAGGAATACTAGACTTTAGGATTTTAGGATTTTGATTTTGATTTGGTTTGATTTGGATAATGGAATTGTAAATCCCAAGATGTTAGATGTTATATTGGGGTAAACTTGTCCAAAGAGGGTGATAGTTTAACTAAATGTGTGAAGAGGGATTCATCCACACACATCTAGCCAAACAAAGTGATTTTGATTTTGATTGAAGGATTTACCAAAAGTCTAGCATGAATGATTTTTCCAAAATTGTAAAAGTTGTTTGTGAGATGGGATTTGATTGATGATGGTGATAAATGAAAGTGTTGAATTTGATCCTAGATGAACCTAGAAAGACTTTGTTTACAAGACCAAGATTTTGAAGAACATGCTATACCTCTAAAAATTTCAACTCTATGTGAGAAATTCAAAACGTTGGAAAAGACATAAATTTTGACAATAATAGAATGAATACAAGTTTGGATTGTCCTTTGAATCATGTTTGTAAAAGTTGTATACCAATCTATCTCTAGTTTTGTAAAGTGCTAAAAGGTGTTTCTTGAGAGCCTTTGGAAAATTAATGGACCTTAGATTTGGGATTTTGACTTTGTGGGAAATCATGAGAACAAACACATATGTGAGGTTCAATTGTCTTTTATCTTGATTAAATGGATTCTTTTTACCACATCAACACCTCTTGCTAAATTTCAAACTGAATGTCTATGTCTCAACTCCTTTTCATTTCACAAGGTCCATTATGTGAAAATAAAAGAATCAAAGGCATAGTTTTCCTAGGTTAACTTTGGAGAGAACAAATTGAGATATAGGCCCAAATATTTAGAAGCCTCTAAGGATAAAATCCCTAGGGACAAGCAATAATATCTAGACTTTTCAAGGATATTTGTTCTTCCAAAGGGTTTGAAATTTTGATGACTTGTTTAATGTTTGTTTCAAAGTTTGAGATCCAAGCAATGTATTTTAACTGACTCACAAATTGTACAACCGTAGGATAGAAATGGCTATACTTTGTTGAGTCCCCACTCAAATTTCTCCAAACACTGAGACAAAGTGAGTCAGTTAGAGATTGGCTCCCCTCCACGACACACACTTCTTGGGACCACCAAATCTCAAAATCCTAAAGACCGGGAGACCTTAAGGATTTATTCTGTTTATACTTTGAATAGTACAAATGTGGGGTGGCTTCAGAACAACCATTCTTGCACCAACAAGTATTAAGGATTTTGGGCTTTTAAACAAAGGGTTGTAGTAAGGACATCCGGTTCAGGGGATACAATGATAAACTCCATCAAGAGGTCTCCCAACCCTTAGAAAAAGGGCTTTAGATATCATAAAGATACTGGGGGAGAGCTATCATGTACCACTTCCCGTTGATTGTAAACTTTCCTTGCAATCAAAAAATTATATAGCATTTTGAAAGAGCTTGGCTTTAGCTCGTTATCGCTTGGGTCGTTCCCTTCTTTCAAAGCAAGGAGGTAAGCCCTCTAAAGATAAACAAAAGTGAAGAAGTAAATTTTTAGTTCGAACTCCTGAAGCGCTAGGAGGGAACACACACAATGCCTTTCCTTCACACTCGCATGATTGTTCAATTTTAGATCCAAATTTGAAATGTGTGGGTAATTTTAGACAACCAATGTCACTAGAATGCTTTTGATTCTCAAGATCGCCAGAAGGCATGAGAGAAGTGCATACACATTCAAATGACACAAATTGCAAAAAATCACAAAATAATTGAAGGCACAAGTTCTTTTTAAACCCAAAGTAAAGATGAATTCTTTTTAGAGCACCAAGTCAAATGTGAGTTTGTCTTGTTCAATTTTAGCCCAAAATCAAAGTCTAGTAAGTTCCTAATGTTCAATTTTAATCCAACTTTGACAAAGCTTGTGTTGTTTGTTAATTTTAAGCCCAAAAATGACTCTAGTTGGTCCTAAAAAAAAAAATGAAAAGTAGAATTGGAAAGCCTAAGATATTACAAAGAGCATTAAAAAATGCTTTTAGGTCTCCAAATCAATTTTCCTCCCTTTCCTGCAAAGGCGATGCTAGATAATAGATGCGACGCTGAAAATGAAGGTGATGCTCTATTGAAAAGCAAAGGTGACACTTTGTAGAGGACATAGAGTGCATATGTGGTACAAAATCAGAAGCGACGCTCTGTCAGAAGAAAAAATTAGATAAAATATAGAATAGATGGAAGCAACGCTATAGCAAATGTGACACAACAACAAGCAAAGGTGGCACAACATGGTGAATTCAGTGTTGTACGCAAAGGTGACACTCTGCAAGCAAACAAACATGACACTGTATGCAAAGGTGATGATGTATCTATCAAACACGACATCACTCCCCTATATCTATAAAAAATGGAATTCTCAAGCAAAATTGGTCAAAATAACATGGTTATCCCTCCTTCTAGCGCGAAAATGTGAACACCAAACCTACAACAAGCTAACACAAGGTAAAAAAAAACTTGTCAAACATGTTAGAAATCAAAATCTAGTATTCCCTATGAAATTTTTAGCTAATTCAAAGAGAAAACATGAAAATGAGAGAAAATTAACTAAATATAACATGAAATCTAATTGAAATAGCTAAACCTTCATCCCATAGGGGGAGTGGTGCTCCTTTGATGTGGAAAGAAGCCATTTCCCAATCAATTGATAAGATTTGATGATGTTGATGATCCAAAGTGTGAGATTGACTCCAAATAGTGATAAAACTTAGCTAAAATGATGAAAATGGTGATTGCTATGAAGTGAAATGCCTATAGTAAGAATGCATGAAGTTGTGGATCCATATTGTGAAGAGAATGCTTTGATTTATAGAACTCAAGGGTTGAAGGATGAGAGAAATTGGTGAATATGGGATAAAATGGGAGCCAATGAGAATGTGACACTTGTCACAATTCTATTTGAGGAAGGTGGAGCACATTTTGGGAAATGTATTGAGGAAAGGGGGATGTAAGAGGAATAAATGAGAATGGTTGAGGATTTGAAAGGTTGTAACAATAATTTATTGAATGTGGTTGGGGATATGAGAGGATGTAAGAGGAGTTATTGAAGATGTAAGAGAAGTTATTGAGGATGTGATAGGTTTTTGAAACCTTTGGAGGGAAATTGAATGGGGTGGTTGGGAGGAATATTCCTTTGTGAGGATAAATAGAATAATTAGTTAGTTAAAAGAAATGAATTTCATGTGCAATGTGGTTAGTTGACCATGGGTTGATTTAACTCCTGAGGAGTTAAAAGCTGGATGATTTATTAATGATGATTAGAAAGTGATTTAGGATTAATAATTCAAAATTAATTAATTGGAATGGGTTAGGGGATTGTGACATTTGATTTGATTGATTTAATCAAATGAGAGGATTTAGGGGGATTTAATTACATTAAATATGATGAATATTAGTTATAAGAAATGGTAAATTAATCTAATAAATTTAATTATTTGATTAATAGCTGAAATTACTGTATTTAACTAAATAATGCCGATTATTTAATTAATTGGTTAGTTCGGGGTGATTTAGGAAGAAATGGTGCTAGTTAATCAGAATCAGATACATAGTATCAATCAAGACTTTTTAAGCGTCTACAATGTCAATCCTGCCCAATAACTTAAACACTCTGTCAAATGAGAAATCTAGTAACGTTTGAGGGTTACTGAAGGTGACCTCACAATACAATAATTCTTAGAATATTTCACATAATGGAAAAATAGAATTTTTTGATCAAAATAATTTAACTAATTATTTGGTAGAAGAAATCAAAAGGATAAAGATCAACCTACTTTATCAAAATTGCTTAAAACACCTATAATCAGGAAAAAAATCTTAAATACATTAGAATAATTTCCCAAAGAAAGCATAATCAATAAAGAGACATAGATGAAGGATAACTCTATTAAGGAAAAAGACAAAAACACAGTTCCTATGGCAGATGTGCATGTAGCCTTTTATAAAGGAAAGATAGAATCCCTGCCATTTTTGTTAACACTGAGAATAAGGATTAACCCAAGATAGTTCCTTAAAGAAAGTTACTCAACTAAATAAAATTGAGGCAAATGCAGATGAAGAGTTAACCAACATCCATATGCAATTAGTGTCAGACCCTAGGATTCAATATTATATTGATATCGAAGTGGTCAAGATATTAGACACTTAGGGGATGTTATTGAGTAGAGATTGGTCAAAAAATTTGAACGAATATATGGCCAATGACTTCTCAAATATGTGGTTACCCTAAAAATGAGTCCCTAATTAGATTAGGATAGAGAGAGAACCACATATGAAACACATGATCACAAATTACAACAAGAAAAATGAAGTTCTATACATAGATATAGAACCCGACGTGCATGGAATTAAAAGTTCCAAAGTTAAGATAGAAGAAGTTTTCATGTGTAATGCAAAAAAGCATAATCAGATAACTCCTGGGATGGACATGCTAGTTGAATTTGATTATGATTCTTTCGAAGGAGAAGATAGTTGCTTAGAAAAATTTGGAAGAATATTGCTAGAGAAGCTCGTAAGAGCAAGAAAACTAAAGATTCACTAAAAAGTTTGTTGTTACAAGGTTGGTGCATGTTACACAACTCTGCACATTCAAAGGATAGTTGCGTGATGTGCTTAGAAATAATTCACATAATTGGAGATCAACACTGTCAGAAAAATATAGTTCTTAATAGGTTTGGACTTGAAACATTCAAAGATAAAACATAGGCAACACAGACTGAAAACATTAACTTATCAATTCTTAAGAATACTAAACTGAAAGTCGCTAAGGATCAAACTCATACCCTTAGTTTTGATGGGTCAAAATATAAACAAGGAATTGGAGTTGGGGTTGAGCTGATCAGTCCCCAAGGTAAGTGATTTCTTGCTGCCTATAGACTACAATTTCAATGTACTATCAATGTGGAAGAATATGAATCCCTCATCCATGGTTTGATGCTCGTAATCAAGAAGAAAGTTAAAATTCTTAAGGTTTTTGGTGACTTAGAATTAATGGTCGAGCAAGTTAGGAAACAATATATTTGTCATTACAAACACTTGTCCAACTATTGATACCAAGTGTGGGACATGATAGAGGATTTTAAAGCTTTTAACATTACTCATATCCCACGAAGATTCAATCAGAGAGCATATGCTTTGGCTACTACTACCAATACTCTAGAACCATTGGATGCTTCTGATTTGAGAAGGTTTACTATCAAGTTGGTACAATTTCCCTTGGTTCTAGATAATGTTACAAATCCATAGGTATTCAAAGATGACAGTCACATTTTGGAGTTTATCACTAATTCCGATATCTTTGAGGCTTAGATAATTGAGGCATTATATCATCTAGATGGAAAAATTCAAGATGAAGAGTTAGCTCAAGAAAAAGATAATAATATTCCAAAAGGAATAATTGAGTTAGAAAGATTATTTGATATGGATAAGATAAGTCAACAGTAAGATCTGCCTAAAACTCACAGGGGACAATTTGAATTGTATAATCTGAATACCAAGGAGAACTCGAAGAATGTGTTTATAGGAAGGTATGTATTGAGGAGGAATGAAGAAATATTGCTTAGGAACTCAAGGATTACTGGAAAGTTATAACATGGACTTACAAAGATTTAAAGACATATGACACTTCCATTATTACTCATACAATCCTGCTAAAGCTTGATGCAAAACCTTTCCGACAGAAACAACGTCCTATGAATGCACTTCTAGAACCCTTGATTCAAAAAGAAGTACAAAAGCTCCTCTCATCCAGGATCATTTTTCCCATTAGACATTCTACTTGGGTGGCTAATCTAGTGCCCGTCAAAAAGAAGAATGGAGACATTCGGTTGTGTGTGGATTTCTGAAATCTTAACAAGGTGTTTGAAAAAGACAATTATCCCCTACCCTGATTAGATGAAGTAATATAGATTGTTAATGGTTTATAGATGATGTCCTTCTTGGATGGATTCTTCAGGTATAATCAAGTAATGGTGGTGAAGGAGGGTAGCATGAAGACAACATTCACCACAAAGCGGGGAACCTTTACTTACAAAAGGATGCCATTTGGACTAATAAATGTTGGAGCCGCATTCTAGAGAGCTATGGATTATGCCTTTCAAGAATTGGTAGGCAAGTGCATTATTATATATATAGACAACCTCACGGTGTTTTCTAAGAACATAGGAGATCATGTTCATGATCTCAGAGAAATACTACAGAAATGTGAAGCATATGGAGTTTCACTAAATCCTAAGAAGTGCATTTTTGGGGTGACTGAAGGAAAACTACTTGGAATCATTATCTATGAAAGAGGTATTTCAATAGATCTAGATTGAGTGAGTTCCTTACTCAAATTGCAACTCCCAGGAAGTAAGAAAGAATTAAATTCCTACTTCAACAAGATTAATTTCATTTGGAAGTTTACCACAGGATTTTTTGAGATAGTGAAAACTCTCAAAGATATGTTGAAGAAATATTCCAAAATTGAGTGGAAAAACGAGACCAAGCTCGCCTTCGAGAACATGAAAGCTGCAATCATAGGAGCACTAGTGTTGGTAAGCCCAAATTATGTTAAACCATTTTATATTTACTCTTTTATTTTGGTCATACATGTGCAACTGTACTAACACAAAGAGGTGAGAGTAAAGAAGAAAAACCAATCGCTTTCATGAGCGCTCCCTTTAAAGAGGTGGAGCTAAGGTATATGGATATTAAGAAACAAGCTTTTGAATTGGTCAAGGTGATAAGAAAATTTTGACACTACATTCTCAGGAGTATAGTTAAGGTGATTGTGCACAATGCATTAGTAAAGATGCTACTGAGACAAAGTGAGCTTAGAGAAAAAAGAGCCAAATGGGTCACAATTTTACAAGATTTTGATTTAGAAATTATACCCATGAAGCTAGTTCATGGGCAGGCCTTGGTTAAATCCATCGTTGAGATGGATCCACAAATTTCTAGCCAGCAGTATACCCTAGATGGAGAAGATCAAGATGAATGGTACTTAGATATATGGTACTATTTGGTCAGTAACAATTGTTTAGACCACATACAAAAGAATCAAAGAAGAGCCCTAAAGATTAAGGCCTAGAGCTACATGATTAAAGGAGGGGTTCTATTCAAGCGAAATCATGAAGGCATTTATTTGAGATGCTTAAATAAGAGATAAGTGAGTGAAGTGATACAAGAACTACATCATAGGTTTGGCACAACTCACGGAGTGCCCCTAGCTACTACACACCTCATCCTAAGAGTTGGCTACTATTGGCCAACTATTTTCAAAGATACGTATGAACATGTAAAGCACTGTTATACATGCCAAATCATTACAGACAAAGGGATATTTAATGCACAACCATTGTAGCACATGATGGAAATGCACCCTTTTTCACAATGGGGGTTAGAATTCATCGGCACAATTAAGCTGCTGTTGTCCGCAGGCCACATGTATGTGCTAACTACCACTAATTATTACACCAAGTGGACTGAAGCATGCCATAGCAAACAATGCACCACAAAAGTGGTAATTAAATTCTTGGAAGAAAATTTCATTACCAGGTTTGGAGTATCGTATGCCTTGGTATGTGATAATGGCCTCACTTTTTCTTCGTTGAAAATTTGTAACTGGGCATTTGAATATGGTATAACAATGAAGTTTTCATCTAATTATTACCTGCGGGGAAATGGATTAGTGAAATCATCAAATAAGAACTTGTTGGACATAATTATAAGGCTAATTGAAAATAATCCTAGGGAATGGCATTCCCTATTGAAATTCACTCTTTGGGTTGACCATACTAGGATGACGTCCACATTGGGGAATTCCCCTTACCATTTAGTCTATGGGGTAGATCCTATATTTCCTATAAATTTAAAGATCCCTACTTGGAAATTTGTTCAAGAGTATATTGGATTAGATGACTAGACTGAAGCTCAATTGTTACAATTGATGCATTTAGATGAAAAGTGTACTAGAGAAATAGATCATTTTTCCAGGCATTAGTCTAATTTTGGTGGGGCAAAAGGGTAACCCCAGGCCTGCAAGATGTGGGGGGGTGTTAAGAAATGATAATGGCAGACTCCTAGGTGCGCTGGCACTCCCATTGGGAATTTGGACCAATTACTATGTGAAAGCAAAGGCTGCATTTATTAGTGTCAAATAATTTGCCAGCAAAGGTTACTCCAAATTATGGGTTGAAGGCAATTCTCTAAATATAATTAACTATCGTGGCACCCATCCTCCAAGTTGGAATGTGGATCAGCTCATTAAATACTATAATTATGTTGTGATCTTGTGAAGAGACTCGTCTCTCACATTTATCGAGAAGGAAACTCATTGGCAATTTTTTGCCAACGAGGTTGTCAGTTTAAATGAGAATTCATGCGTGGGAGGAGGGCTTGATCCTTCCCAAGAAATCTATAGGAGCTTAGGAGGAATGATGGCATGGGTTGAGATGATGTGGCATTCAATTTCCAGTACCTTCTTCCATCTCGCATGCTTTGTGGGTTTCCTTTTGCTCTCTAGCATTTAGTTGAGTTTTTTGAAAGGGCTTGCTTGTTTTGTGTTGTTTGAAATGGGTGGTGACAAAAGCATAATCAAGTCGCATTCCTTTGCGGCATTAGGAAAAAGAAGAAGCTATGGAATATATTGTGTCGGAGCATGGGCATGACCCCAATGCCTTGTTTGTGTCTTACTAGCATAATCGTAGGCTCAAGATAAAAGGCCTAGAAGTGGAGGTGAATGAGGAGCTGATAGCTATAGTTATTGGGATGTCAACGGTTGGCCACAAGTTTTTTAAGGACAAGAAGAGTAACGAGGAAGCAATGGCCCAATTCTTCAAGGATGAGAGTGGAAAGAAATTAATCAAAATGGAAAGTTGGGGTTATGAGTGGAAATCCCTTAAGAAGATTTGGGTGAGTGTTGTTGAGGTGCTTATGCACTATGTGACTCTGGAGTGGAGGTTTACTGCTATTCTCGGTCACCACTTCACTCTTCTAAACCATTTTAGACTTGGTTTGTTTATTTCTTTCTTTTTTTTTCTATTATCGTCTATGGAGGTTTCTTGTTTATGCTCATCTAAAGAATAGGAGGGCTTCTGTCCTCCATGAAGGTCTTATTTTATTAATCATGGAGCATGTTAAGACTCTTCTCCATGTCCCTACCATTAAGGGTAATGAGAAGGTTGTAAGTGATGTGTCTGGATCGTCGGGCTTAGATTCCAATATGGATGATGAGGAGGAATGGAACGAGGAGGAGGAAGTGTCTCTGACCCTTGCGATCATGTCTTCAAAGAAAAGGAAGTTGGGTAGTTCTAAGAGTAATAGGGCAGCCAAATGCCTTGTTCTTTCTGACAGCGAGGACACGAATGTGGGCTCGGATGGTTCCCCTCCCAAGACCGAGGAGGTGGTTGTTGGTCAAGGTGTTGTTGGTGGTGGTTTCGAGGTGGGATCATAGGATAATGTTCTAGGTTTGGAGGATAAGGACAAGCCGCAAAGGTCTTCTAAACATATTGCCAACCTAAAGAACAAGGCCTCAAAAGTGTCGGCTAAGGACCCCAATGTGTCTTGTGAAGGCAAGGATTCTGGTGAAAAGGCGATGGCTATTGAGGACTCCCCGGTGTAGAATTTTCCCAATGTGGAGTCGGATGAGGAGAAGAAGGGTTTTGATGAGGAGGATTTTGAGAAGAAGAGAGCTAAACAAGAGCCTTTGAAGGTAAATCCTCTTATAAAGGACTTTTCTTACCTCGATGATGATTCTACCTCTATGTTTGATTTGTTGGATATGGCTAGGGCTGGGGCCATTAGAACTTTTAAGTTAGCTAAGTGGACTCTTCAAGAGTTCAATAAGATTAACATTAAAATTAGAGGTTTAAAGGAGAATATGAAGATTGTTCCAAAGGAGTCAGTGTTAGACATTCTAATTGACAAAATGGTGGACCTTGAGAGTTCTTTCCATGATTTCAAATCTTTGTGTGAAGATAGATTGGCTACTTTGGAAGCCAAGATTTTGGGAATGAACACAGACATAAAAAAACTTCTACAGGCGTGTCACATCTTTGTGAAGAATAGTGTGGACTCCTTGGAAGTCCTTTTTAGAAAGATAAGTGAGCTCAGGGAGGATCAAGTTCATTTTTCTGAGCTTATGGAGAAAGAGCACTCGGTTAAAGGCAAAGGAAAAAAAGGTGCTAAAGATGATGACAAAGGACCTTCTGTGAGAGGGTCGGCTGATTGGAAAAATTCCTTTGATGCTGAGAAGAAGGAGCTACTGGATATGATCAAAAATCACAGAAGCCAGGAGCTTCAAGTGGCCAACACCTTGACTAGTTTGAATTAGTGTTTTTACTTTCTATTTTTTGTTGGGTGTCAGTTTTTTTTCCTGTTGTTTTGATGCTATTTGGTGATTCCATTAGCTTATTGTCTTATATTTTGTCAAGCACCCCTTTTTGTATTGTTTTTTGGCTTTTGGGATGTTGTTGGTGTCGTTTTGATGTATTTTTTAACAGCTCTTAGTATCTTTTGTTGTAAAGGGTTTTAGGTCCCTTCAAAACCTATTTTTCCCATATAATCAAAACCATTTGGATGACACATATATGTCACTGATATTCCTTTTGTGAGCTATTTTTTTGTAGTGATAGACTCATAATCATTCTTATATTGAAAGGAACTTATTAACCTTTCGATATTTTTGGAATCTTCCACTTAGTCATAGTCCTACCACTTTTTTACTTTGTTAGAGATTTATCACATTTCACTTTTTAGAAAAATATTACCCTTCTCCTATTTAGTTTTACTATTTTTTGAGATAATTTTCAAGCAAGTTGTAGTTAGTGCCTATATTAAATGTGTGATAGATGCCACCGATTGTATACTTTTTTTTATCTCATACATTTCTAATAGAACACTCATTACAAGGAGTACATGAATTACATCAATATATATATCTTTGAGTGTTTGAAATATTTTTATCCCACATTGATTCTTATTTTATTTTGACATGCATTCTCACATAAGTGTTCACATGGACATCAAAACACTAGTAAAATCTAATGGTGGAAATTATATACCTTTGCCCTTTTCCCTTATGTTTTGGGCCTACTTCATCTATTTTATGCTTTATGCATTAACTAACATGCAAGTCAACATATTTTTCTTCAAATTTTGCAAATAACCTTATTCTAGCTTATCCCATTTGTCACTCATCATTGGGATCCATACCCAACTCTACATCTAGTTATTCACTATTTTGCTCTAGATTTATGGGTGTAGAATTAACCAAGGTCATTTCCACATGCACATATGAACCTCAAAATTTTATATTTGCATTCATTAGTTTGGGCCTATGCTTCCCTCCCTTACTAACTTTTATGAATTGATAAAGTGAGAATTATTTCAAATTATGCATTAGGTTGGTGTATTTAAATATATGCCCTAATTCATTATTATCATATAAGATCTAGATCCAAGAGAATTCATATGAGAGCATCATAAAGCGTCCTAATTATATCATTTGATTGCACCATCATCCTATGCATATTGCATAGTTAACTATCATCTTTAATATTTTCATTATCATTAAATCAACCTACTTAGAGATTTAATGAAGGGAGAATCCCCCTTCATAGTAAACTCCTCAACATTATTTTTGATAAGATAAGCAACATTTACAGGGTGTTGTACCCTTTACACCATGACCCTCAAGGGCCAAAAAAGATCAAGTCCAAAAAACAAAAACCACTAACCAAAAAAACCACACACACAGTAGACAAACAACTGACAAGAACGCCCCACAGATAAAGCAACAATAAACTAACTAGCATTCTCCCAATTCTAAGAGAGGAGGTTAACAACATCCTCCCTGACCCATTCAGGACCTTCTTTTGCAACCTTCTTATCCATCTTTTCCTTAAGAACAACAGAGAGGGTGCTAGTCACACAGTGGACCAACTTGACAGTGAATTGAGTCAAGCCACTAAACTTCTTCTCGAGCTTCACCATCTACTCCAACAACACACGATGATCCTCCCATTTATTCACAATCTTTGCAATGTCAGCACACACCACATCTTGAGGGTCTGAGGACTAGGAAGCCGAGTTCTTGTTAAACATTTTGTTAAAATCAAGAAAGTTGCTAGGCCCTTCAACAAATTCCTCCTCCTCTTCCACATTCATGTTACCTTTGTTGTCAGACTGCTCCTCATCAGAAGATATTTCCCTAATCTGCACTTGTTATTTTTTGCCAACCTACCAGATCTCCTAATGTTGGTATTTTCAACCCCAGTCTCCACCGTAGTAGAAACCATAGTATCCCCCTTGGAATCTCTTCCCACCATATTCTTCCCTCTGTTGTCAGTGGTTGGTGGCTCCACCAAACCTTTACCCTCATCTTTCACTTTCTTCTTAGCAGTGGGTTTGCTATCAATCTTGGCAGGGGTAGACTTAAGCTCACAATGACCAACTGCAGCATTAGACTAGGCAATCCCTATACTCCCCTTTATCTTTTTGGAAAATGGTTTAGGCTTAGGGGTTTCGGTAGTCACCAAAGGGATTTTTCTTTTGGGGCCTTTATATTCAGCCGGGGAGATATTGGTCTGAACAGGGGGTTCAATTTCCTCAATGTGGATAGCGAAAATGGGTTTGGGTGAGCAAGGCGCAAGATGAAAATGATAAAGCCTCAAGATGAGGCCTTGGTGGAGTGGCATGGGAGGAGAATCCTCAGAGTTCTGGGCAGCAAATTTAATGCACTTCTCAATTGAGCTTTCCAAATCAGTAAGAAAAAAGGGAAGCTTAACAATATTTTATGGCGAAGGTGGTTCAAAAGAGGCAAATGATAGAAATAGAAAGTTTTATATCTACCCTCTAAGGTGATATAATTCATGAGAGCGAGACAAACCTGGTCCCATGGCCGCGGGAGAGCTTCTCTTTCAAATCCAAACTGAGAGTGAACATGCTTTTCATTACCCACAAAGAAGGCATTAAGGCTTTCATTGTCATGAGCCTTTGTATGCTTAGGGTACTTTTTCCTGGTGCACGATAGCCCCGTCACCTGATCAATCACCTCCTCATTCACCTCGAAGGAGATACCACCCATGGTAACCCTTCTTTCTTTCTAGGAACTCACAAATTGCGCAGAAAACTTCAGATCATGACCCACCAAGCTTTCCATTAAAGGTCCTAGCTCACCTTCAACATAGATGTGCCAAACCAGCTGGTCCTTGTGAAATTCCCCATAATTTTCTGGCTTCGTTCTCATCCTATCACCACCCATATCGTCACTTTGCACACTAAAAAACCAGGAAACCCGTGAGAGCAAAAAGTTAGAATTTTTGACAAAGTGAGAGGTCGCCCAAACACTAATATTTTTAAGCCAAACAAGAATTCCTTGGGAAATCAATACCATGTACAAGACACACGCTTGAAAATTTAAATCCCAAAAGGCAATCTTTGCAATCTCATAAATGAAAATCTCCAAACACTTGCGGCCAGGTATAAAAAAATGATGAAATTAGAAGGTTTTCCTTCTATGTTGCCTTTGCGCAAGTACCGATGAAAGTTGGCTACAAGGCCAAATTTAGAATTCCCTAACGTCCAACCTTTTTTCAATAGAAGCATTTTAGTTGAATTGATAGGACAAATCAAAAGCTTCACATCATAATTATTGGTCACATCAAATTTGAATTCAAAAATGTGCAAGGATATGCGAATGCTAAGACAAGACCCCAAAAAAAGATTGCGTAAGGCCTGACCCAACTTGGTTGTAACCTCAAATTACTCCCCATTACTCCTCATAATTAGCTCTTTAATTTTGATCTCCACCCCATTATTCAAATTATACCACTTATTTGACACCTCAACCATCAACTTCGTCCACATCACCCAATAGACAAGAATGTGGACCCCTCAGAAGGCCATAGCAATCACATATTAGGTATCATCATGACAAATACATGTGCCCTACTCCTTAAGGATTAAACCTTGTATACCCAGCGGTAGGTTCCCCATATTCTGCCAACACTTAAAATCTCTCCAATGGGTGCCAAGATTAGCCAAAGCATCAACAACTTGATTACCCTCCCAAAAAATGTGGGTAGCAATCTTCAAGTTTAGCTTAGACACCATATGATTGATATCTAACAATATGTCCTTAGTACTCCACCCCAGTAATCTACCCAGATTAACAACGCCAATCATAGACTTAGAATCCCCTTCAATATGTAGATTCTCAATCCCCATAGTGACAAAACTCCTCAACATTGTTACTAAACACTTCCAATTAGTTTTTATAGATCACAAATAAGCTATATAAGTCTAGATTAGAGAAGTTCAAATCTATGACCCCACATTTAGATCCATGCACAAGTTTAGCTCTATACTTGCAAAAGTAAACTAGATAGTCATACAATCATTTGTCCAATTTTGTATTAGTCATTTAATATGCCCTGATTTTTGGGTACTTTGGCGAATGGGTCTTTGACATATGTTACAACCCTTTCTTCCTTAAAGTGAGAGCTAAGTACAATTATTTTTTACACATTTATTTATCACATCAATTTTAATATTTATTGTGATATCAAATATCAATCCCAACTCTCAATCCTATGGTTTATTATTGCTTAATTAATTACCCCAAATAAATTATAGTGAAAGAATGTATTTTCATTACAATATCAAATAAATATCTAGTTTAATTTTTTTTGGCTTTCAAAAAGCTAAACAAGGAAACTTTTAAAATTTCAATAAATTTGTTCCTCTCAATGACTATTGATAAAGCTAGTTAACTAAGTGTATGGTGAAATTTGCATACCTAAGATATTTACTATTTAATTTTGTGCTTATTTTAAGAGAATGAATTAATGTATTTGCATATTAACAAATGACACAATATTGTGTGAATTTTTGCTCTTTATCTCATCATCATGTTGTTTCTTTCTTCTTACACATATTCTCGCATATTTTTTGCATACCTTATCTACATTTATCCATATCCCTATGTATTCTTCATTTATTATGTTTGTCCACATGCTTATCCTTAAAAAATTCATTCCCAACTTGATTTTACCAAAAAAAATTATTTCAATGGCCAAAAGATGATTGTCTATTGTTTGGATCATAACTTTTGAACTATAATGCATAATCGACTTCTTATATGTGTTGGAGGGAGAATGATGAAATTTGAATTGGGTTGCTCTCAAAATTTAACGAATCATCTTTGTACATGTGTAATTAATCATGCACACATGGATTTAATTCCCTTAATCTTAAATTTTAAATTAAAAATTTGGCTAGACTCTCATCCAATTTTTTCTTGCCTATGTTACACACGTCGTGTTATTACCTATTTACTTTTACCTTGATGGGTTAAAAATGCTTTAATATATATATATGTTTGTGGTTATGTTTTGCATATGAATCTTAATGGAATATGATGAATGAATGTTTGATTCAATTTGTTTTTTATAATGATTCTAACAATGAAATATATGATGCATATGAATGTATTGTTATTAGCTAACTACTATTATGATGTACTAAGCTAGATGCAGGAATAGGTTGGAACCTTCAGAAGAGAGGGGAAGTATCACTTAGGAGAAGAACTTGGTCTGGTAACCCCGATGAACCTAATTGAGCATACACACACTCACTTCCTAGTTGGTCTAGTTGATTAAGATAGTTTGGGAAATGGTAAGTAACCTTTTGTTTGAGTTTGTGAATGTTTTGTATTGGGTTATGATCTTATTCTACGATTTTTTGATTACGGGTATGTGATTGAGTTTTTATATTAAGAATAAGTTCTTTGTGTGTTCATATTTATATGTTAATCGATGAAGTATATACATAGAATGTATAGATACATATATATATATATATATATATATATATATATATATATATATATGTATGTATGTATGTATGTATGTATGTATATATATATGTATGTATGTATATATATGTATGTATGTATGTATGTATACATATATACATACATACATATACACATACATATATATAGTGAATTACATACATACACACATACATACATACATATATATGTATATATATATACACACACAACACATACATATATATGCATATGTATATGTATATGTATATGCATGCATATATGTATGTATATATGTATATGTATGTATATATATATATATACATATATATAGCAAATTAAGCATAAATAATAAATCAAACATTATATTATATATTATATATATACATATATATATATACTTTTGATTAAAATATTATTAATTGAAATAATATAATAATCACATATATATATATATATATGTATGTATGTATGTATGTATGTATGTATATGTATGTACACACACACACACACACAATATTGTGTGTGTGTATGTATACATATAATATATATATATATATATATATCATACATATATATATATATGTATATATACATGTGTGTAGGTACATACATATACATACATACATACATACATACATACATATATATATATATATGATTATTTAATGCTTATTTCAATTAACAATAAATGTATTTAATAATCAAGTGAACGTGATTATATGTATAAATATATATATTATGTGGTATATATATATATATATAACATATAATATAATGTTTGATTTATATATTGAAAGCACATAGTATTTAACATAAGTGCATATTATAACATTATTGTTATACATATTAAAAATGCAAAGAATAAAGTGAAGCACATAATATAGCATTGTCTTAAACACATGTTGTGGCTAAGTTTAAAACCTGCGCTTCAAGCAAGTGATGAATAAGTCAAACAAAGACTTAAAGACTATGCATGAATTGGAGAATAAAGTTTATACATTGTAAGAGGTATAAAAAAAAAATTAACCATATTGAAATAGTTTTGGTCGCGCTATTTTGTGAATATGTGGCACCAAATTTGTCAAATGTGGAAGCAAAAAAGAAGTCCAAACCCACATCATGTACAGGTACAACATTTTGATAAATGTTAAACTCGGTAAATGAAGTGTGGGTAGTCGACTTGCAAACCATATATGAAACTTGTAGCTTTGTATTGTTGTGCTTGACCCAGTAAATTGAGTCTTGTTGTCACCGAGCATGAGGTCAACTCGGCCATGTGTTGCAATTTAAGAGTTTTATCAGCTGAGTCGTTGCATGTGAGTAGAAAGGTGGCATAATTGCTAGCTTGTTTGTAGCCTTTGGAAGCTCAAATTTTAGTATATATAGAGGTGCTCTCTCTATCATTTGTTACACTTATCACTTAAATTTCTCTATTGTTATTCTATTGTATTTTCCATGCAAGTGAATTAGAGAGCTTGAGAGTTAGTAAGTTGCTTTGTTATTGTATTATTGAGAGAATCGGTAAGAGGCTAGAGTTTGGAGATTAGTTGATCTTTGGAGAAGTAGCATTCATGGAGGTGAAGGCTAAGGTTGGAAGGCAACATTATCAAGTTGGAGCTTAATATCTAGGTATGTTGATTTCTATTCCTCCATTATCTTAAAAGGTTATTTGAATGTAATGCCTTCATTTGGAAAGATTACTTTATGAATGCATGATATGCTTGTTCTTATGAACCTAGATATTTCCTACTTTTGGAATAATCTAAGAATGCATGATATGCTTGTTCTTATGAAGTTAATTAATTCCTAGTATGGAATAGTCTTGTGTGATTCTTGATTGAGTCTCAAATTAGTGAACCCTATTATTTGGGATTACATTTATATAATGTTAAAGTATGTGTGGCTTAAATTCTATTAGAACTATACTTAGTTTGTTAGTCTATATGGCTATTGCATGAAAAATGAAATAAGGAATAAGTTATTATCCTATAGTTCTCTTATGAATATGTCAATTTAAACATAAGAGGTTAGTAGGGTTATTACTAGGGTTAGTGAAATCCATGGAAAAGGGGATAACCTAGCTAAACACTAGTTTGTGTACATTGATGGTTAGTGTGGTTATACTTGGGGTTAGAGGAATCCATGGGTAAGTGTGTAACCTAGATAATCAGTTTATTATAGACTTGGGTATTCCTGGGGTTAGGGTAATCCATGGTTAAAGGAATTACCTTGTTGAATATTTTATTATGTTATCACCTTAGAGTGAATGTATGTTTTGTTTATGGTCAATACCAAATTGAGCTTAAGGGTGGGTGGACAAATGACTCTCACTCAAAGTACTAGGTGTTGAATTCTTTGGCCAAAGTAGTGTAAGTAGCCACTGTTTACATTGTTAGTTCATTGAGATCCATGATTGCATTATAGGTAGGGAAACTAATGTATGGTAGCATTAGATATGTAGGACACAACACTATGCTCAGGAAGTTCAAGATTATGGGCTTACCAAACCAATCTCTTTGTCGAAGGGTAGGGCCATCTTACCAGTTAGGTAGATGTGCAGGGGACTGCAATAAATCCATGGTTGGCAAAAAAGCACTCAAGTGATGCTCTCCCTCATATAGTTTGTGATCAATATTTAAGTAGCACAAGTTTGGGGACACCTAGAATGTATGCACTAGTGATGGGAACATCTTGGATGTATACACCAACATTGGGGACATCTAGACCATTATACTCTATTTATATATCTTTATCATTGAGCTCATAGAAGCTATGTATGTAAGCATGTAATTATATTCTTATTGAGAATTTGTAAATGGGAAATATTATCATGTAATTATGTAATGTGAAATCGTTGCTTGAATTATTGGAATGATTATGTGTTATGCAATGGGAAAGTTTGGAATGGTTATGTTTCAAATGTGAATCTTATTATTCATGTGAAAAGGAAAAAAATAATAGCTCATAATGTTAGTAGCATAAACTTTAACTTGTGAGTAAAACATAGTAAAAATAATAGGTAGAACAATGGGCATGTTACACGTGGTATCAAAGCTACTAGGTTCAACACTAGAACCTATGTGCTCTCTATGCTTCTGTCCAACATTATATGAGTCTAATGTTTGGAAATTCTTGTGCCAAAATGGTGTGTCTCAAGATGACTGCAAGGAAGTCAGTAATCAGGAATGAGCGCTACCTACGGGACAACCATAGAGGGAACCGATTACGACAACACTATTTGGTTGAGTGATAATGATACTTTTAGTCATGCCCTATCGTGAATCAGTCAAGAGAGGAGAAGGATGCCTGAGGCTATCAACTATATATCTCCTATCTCTCTTGCCAAGTCAGACTCTTTATCACTTTCTAGTTATATGCCCTCAAAATGTAGTGTTAGTCTTGCAATGATATTTAGGGACCCTTGTGTTCTTCCTATGACAAAAGTAATTGTAATAGCCTCAAGTGGTGGATTAGAGGGATATTTCCCTCAAAATTATGTATCTGAGGATAGGTATGAGGGTTATTTCCCTTTTGATGATGTATTTGAATAAAAATATGAGGGATATACTCCACGTAGTTATATCTCGGAGAGTGAATCTGAGGGATACTCTCCCCTTGAATATTTGAATAGGCATTCCATGTAAATGCTAGGATATTGAAATCCTATTGAAATAAATGAAAATCATGATTGGAAAAAAATTGTGTATAAGCTCTTTATGAAATTTCTTATATGAATGTTTGTTCTTTGGAAAAAATTTAAGTGATATGGAAACATTCCTAGAATCTAATTGAAAATGAAACCTCTAGGTGTAAACTTTCTTGTCGAAAATGGTAAGGACTAGAAGTAACCTTGGGGAAAGCCAAGAAGTTGGCCAAGGAGCCAAAAATTTTGGGGCTAAGTTGGACTATCTTTTAGCCATGATGGATGATACAAGAGAAATAATAGGAAACCTCAAGCAAGAGGTAAGGGGAAAAGAAAGGGTGGAACAAGAATTTCCTAATAATGAAGAGGAAGTTCCTAACAATGATGAAGAAGGGGAAAATTCCCATGATCGTACTCAGTCTAGTGAACATGGAGATGATGAATCTTAATCTAGGTCAAAAGGAAGCAAACAAAAATTACTTGCTAGTGAGCTATCTCGAGACATGAGAAAGATCACTCCTCTGAAGTTTGAAGGAAGTACTAGTGGGGATGTGGCTGAGGCATGGCTCACAGAGATGGAGAAGTATTTTGAAATCATAAATTACTATGAGGTCATTAAAGCTATTTGGGGAGCATTCCAATTGTCTGGTGAAGCATTCAATTAGTAGATGAATAAAAAGATGGAGCTTGGGCTAAGTTCCTTAAGGATCACATGGAGTGAATTTGTGGAGATTTTTGGGAAACGATGGCTGCCTCAACTCTTCTTTGATCAAAAGCTTATCGACTTCTAGAACCTAAGGCAAGGAGATTCCTTGGTTAACGAGTATTGGGATAAATTCACTCGCCTCCTAAGGTACGTACCCATGTACCAAAATGATGAGTGGTTTCATATAAGGAAGTTTATCATGGGCCTGAATGCTCAAATAGGTGGTGAGGTAGATGTGCATAGACTTGCTACCATGGACTTGGTGTATGAGAAAGAAATTAAGTAGGAACAAAGGCTTAAATCTATCTTGAACTATTGTGAGAAGAATTGTAAGAAGTTTAATTGGTCGCAAGCCAATCAAGCTTCAAAGAAGCCTAGTGAAGGGAAGGAATACCAAAGGAAAGGGGACAAAGGATCTCGTAATAAGTGAAATAATTCAAGAAGGGACCACAAGTTGAATAACAACAATAAAAACAATGCTGGAAGGAATGAAAGAAGTTCTAGAAGGTCTGCAACAAGGATCAGACCATTAAGAGGATGTTATACTTCTAGTGGAGATCACTTTGCAAATCAGTGTCCCAACAAACCACTAGGGATATAGCCACAAGGGAATCCACTACCTTCTCAACAAGAAGCTTTCCAATAGAGGATTCATGCTACATTGGACAACTAGCAAGCTGAGTACCAGATCACTCCAGTCGAAATATCAGGTACTTTGTTTGGTAAACCTAATTTCATTCTTATTGATATTGGTGCAACTAAATTTTTTGTTTCACCTAGAATAATTGGTAAAATATCTATAAAAATTGGCTATATGGAAAAGTCTTGGATGGTTGAATATGCCAACCAGATAAGACCTAAGGTGGAACAATATCTATTCAAAGCAAGGGTTGAAATTTCGAGTTTCTCCTTGGAAGTGAATTTATATGTAGCACCCATAGGATCTTATGATGTCATTTTAGGGATGAATTGGCTGTGGAAACATAGAGCCAAAGTAGATTGTCATGCAAAAATAATGGAATTTTTAGACGATCTAGGTAACTAGGTGTTCATGCAAGGAACACCAATAGAAGTTAAGCTGCGATAGATATCCATCATACACATGCATAGGGTGAAGAAGAAAGGTTTTTAACTCTTCCCTGTGAAAATGGAGAAACTTGAGGAATGCAATGAATTCATTTCTCAATATGATGTTGTATATTATGGACCTCAAGACCCCCAAGATGTTGAAGAAGTGTGAGGTAGTGGAATTTGGAAAAATGGATATGGAGAGATATCCTATTCTACGAAAATTTGTGAATGTATTTCCAGATGAATTACCTGGATTACCTCCCAAGAGAGTGTTTGATTTCTCCATTGACATAGTTCCAAGGTTGGAACTTATATCCAAAGTTCCTTATAGGATGACCACAATAGAATTAATGGAATTAAAATCTCAATTAGAGGTATTGTTGTCCAAGGGACTGATTAGACCTAGTGTTTCACCCTGGGGAGCACCTATAATCTTCATGAAGAAGATGAATGGCACATTGCGCTTGTGCATTGATTATCATTTGCTTAACAAAGCAATGATAAATAATAAGTATCAATTGCCACGTATCGATGATCTCTTTGATCAGATGCGAGGAGCAGGAATATTTTTGAAAATTGATCTGTGATCAGGTTATCATCAACTAATGATCAAGGACAAAGATATATCTAAAACAACTTCTAGGACAAGGTATGGTCATTGAGTTCACGGTCCTACCTTTTGGACTGACGAATGCACCTGCAACATTCATGAACCTAATGAATAATGTATTCAGAGACTGCTTGGAAAAATATGTGTTGGTATTTTTGGATGATTTTCTTATTTATTCCAAAAATGAAGAGGAGCATCTCAAGCATCTAGAGATTGTTCTCCAACGATTAAGGGAGCATAAGCTATATGGGAAACTCTCTAAATGTACTTTCTTTCAGAAAGAAGTAGAGTACCCAGGTCATGTGATTTCAGTTGATGGGATTGTAGTTGATCCAACTAAAATAAAAGTAGTACTTCAGTGGCTAGTGCTTAAGAATGTGTCAGAAGTAAGAAGTTTTATGGGACTAGTTGGTTACTATCAGAAGTTTGTTGAAACATTTTCTAGGATAGCTTTTCCCATCACCTCCTTGTAGAGAAGAGGGAAGAAGTTTGAATGGATGGAAAAATGTCAAGCAAAATTTGATCTACTCAAGAAGTTGACCACGACTCTAATATTGAAGGTACTAGATCCAAATAGTAACTTTAAAGTCATCACTAATGAATCAGGAGAAGGTTTGGGTGGAGTATTGATGCAGGATGGGCGAGTCATTGCCTATGAATCAAGGAAGCTAAAGCCTTATGAACAAAATTATGCTTCGCATGATTTGGAGTTAGTAGTTGTTATTCATGCATTATAGATGTGGAGACACTACCTGTTGGGAAACCCATTTGAACTAAAGACTGATCATCATGATATAAAGTACTTGTTTACCCAACTGAATTTGAATGCAAGAAAAATAAGGTGGTTAGAGTTGATAGCTAACTATCTATATCAAGGGGAAGGAGAATCAGGTTGCAGATGCCTTAAGTTGTAAGAGGCATATCTCTTATATGATATCGATTCAAACTGATTTCAAGGGTTGAGTGTTGTAAGAGCCAGAAGGTGACGAATACTATGAACAAGTCAAGCAAGCACTCTCGGATAATCCACAAGACCCAAGGTATGAGGGATTTCAATTTGAACCTAAACATTTTTTAAGGTTTAAGGGTAGAATCTATGCACGTAATTCTATGGAATTAAGGAATTTAGTGTGGAAATATGTTCATATCACACTGTATTTCAGACATCCTGGTGTGATTGAGATGTTGGCTAATGTGAAGCCATTGTA
>VDFB02325325.1:0-48316 GCA_007258455.2 Sequoia sempervirens
CCCACTTCTTGTCTGGAATCGGAAGTGGCCGAAGCAAGCTAGCAGGATATGTGTGTTCCTCTTTGTTCTGCTGACAAACAAAACACTCTCTCACATATTGAACAATGTCTGTCTTAAGTCCTTTCCAAGTAAACCGTTCCCGAACCAGCTTGTATGTGTTGAAAGAACTGGGATAGCCCGCAATAGGAAAATCATGAAAGGCTCTCAGAACTATGTTCTTCAACTCTGAATCTGGAATCAGAAAAATCCTACCCTTGTAAATGATCAAGTCATTCACAACAGTGTATCTACTATCTTGCTCTGTCCCATCCACAATGCCAGAAGCCCATAGGTTCTTGGCATACTCTGCAATAATCCTGTGCCTCCAGTCCTCGGAGATCTGTGCCATAGCATTCAACTGGGGTCTGCGAGACAACGCATCAACTACAATATTCTGCTTCCCCTTAACAAAGGGGATATCAAAGTCACACGACTGCAATTTGCTGACCCATTTTTGTTGTTGTTCATTTAAGTCTCGCTGTCCAAGGAAGTGTTTCAGGGTATTATGGTCTGTACGCACACTGAATTTGCTGCCCACTAGATATTGCTTGAACTTAGCCAAAGCGTGCATAATGGCTAACATTTCCTTGTCGTAGATGCTGTAACCCCTCTCAGGTCCCCTAAGCTTCCTACTCTCGAAAGCAATAGGGTGTCTCTCTTGCATTAACACTGCACCAATGCCTTCTCTTGAGGCATCACAATACAACTCAAAAGACTTCGTAAAGTCTGGTAGTGCTAGAACTAGACACGAAGTCATAATTACCTTAAACCTGTCAAAGCACTCCTGGGCCTGTGGTGACCAAACAAATGCCCCCTTCTTTGTCAAATCAGTAAGGGGTGCTGCGTGTCGAGAGAACCCACTAACAAACCGCCTGTAGAAAGCACACAACCCAATGAATCCTCTGAGCTGGGTAAGGTTCTCTGGTACTGGCCACTCCACTATAGCTCAGACCTTCTTAGGGTCCATACTAACTCCCTTGGCATTGGTGATGTGTCCAAGGTATAACAACTCAGCCATGCCTAACGCGCATTTGGATTCCTTGGCATACAAGGACTCCCTATCCAAAATACTCAGAACTGTATCCAGGTGAGCTAAATGCTCCTCCCATGATCTGCTGTACACTAGTATATCATCGAAGAAAACCAAAACATATCTCCGTAGCTGAGAATTGAAAACCTTGTTCATCGTGTCTTGAAAGGTAGCAGGAGCGTTGGTTAAACCAAACGGCATAACCAAGAACTCGAAGTGACCACAATGGCATCAGAAAACAGTCTTTTCTATATCTTGCTCTCTCATCCGAATCTGATGGTACTCGGACCTCAAGTCAATTTTTGTGAAGAAGCAAGCTCCATGCAACTCATCAATCAACTCATCTATGCGGGGTATAGGATACCTGTTTTTAATTGTTCTCTTGTTAAGCTGGCGGTAATCTATACACATTCTGAGTGACCCATCCTTTTTCTTCACCAATACCACAGATGAAGCAAAAGGTGACTTGCTAGGTCTGATATGCCCCATAGCTAACAACTCACTGATTGTCTTTTCTATTTCATCCTTGAGGCACTTCGGATGTCTGTAGGGGGTGATCATAATAGGCTTTGCGCCCTCCTCCAACTCGATAATATGCTCGATGCCCCTGTTTGGAGGCTTGCCAGGTGGAATATCACTAAACACTTTAGAGTGTTTAATTCTTAATTCTTGAATGTTAGGGTGATAATCATGCTTTGGCTGCTCCTGTTGTGCTGGCAACAACATACATTCGGCAGCCCAATCCACCATATCATGACGAATGAGCCTCTCCATTTGTCTGAATGATACAACTCTCAAGTTACTTTCCCTAATGGCTTTTATCACATGTGGCTTCCCATTGACTTTGAACTTCATCTCCATGTCACGAAGATTAAGTGTGAACTCACCCAAATCATGAAGCCATGCCATACCAAGTACTACATCAGTATCTCCCATGTTAACTACATAAAAGTCAGCTTTGAATTCATAATTATTAAGCCGCATAGGGAGGTCTGATATCTTTCTGTCACATTTGAGGGTGTACCCATCAGCTACCTTAACCTTGATACCCTCAAACTCCTGCAATGCGTATGCGCCTCTCTACCAAGCGTTACATATAAAGTTATGTGTTGCACTAGTGTCAAGTAGAGTTATAACTTTTTGACCAGCTAGGAGCCCACGTAGCCTGAAAGATCCATCTCTCTGAAGACTAGTCAAGTGTGCCTCCTGTAGCTTCTTTTCACCCTCACTTCCACTGTCATTTTCAGACTTTTCATCATCTGAATGCTCTGAATCAGCTTGCTGGTCTGATAAATCAAATTGCTCTTCCCCTTCATAAAACCATTCCATTTGGTTACTTTTTGCCTTAGGACGAAGAGGACATACATGTTTTTCATCATAGGGGGCCTTGCACCAAAAACATAACTTTTCTTACGCAATTCATTCAACGTTTCTCTGTCAAAAGGTGGTGCATTCTTCTTCTTTGAATCTGATTTGTCTTTCTTCTTATCAAATGGTATGTTAGGCCTCGAATATGATGATGAACCTGAAGTAAACTTGCTACGAGGTGCTGCAAGTTCCATACTGCATGTCTTCCGCATTGCCTCCTGGAGAGTAGGGGGATCAAATGCTTTGACCCAACCTCTCATAGGCTCATACAATCCCTTAATAAACAAAATGACAAGTCTCCTCTCGGATATACCTGTCACCATTACTAAAATCTTCGGAATTCAACGTGTAAGTATCAGTGCTGTTGCTTGGTGAGCTAGCTCTATGAAATAGGATTCTAGATCTTTTGTCCAAAACCTTTCGATGAGTCTATGTGTGAACTCGATATGTGGTAACGGTGATGACCGGTGTATACATGTGGCAATGCCACCGGTCATCGCTAATCCATCCAAAGATGGTAGCAAATTTAGTAACTCCATCCTCACGCATGGGTCTCAAGATAGGTAATTGCCCTAACTTTTGTAGGAACCTCGCTAAACTATTATCGAGCCATCAAAATCGTGAGAATAGTCTTTAGCGTGCATCTTTTGAAGGTCTCTATTCACCTGTGGTGGTGGTGGCTAGTACTGGGGAGCTCTGCGCTCAAACCTACCTCCACCTCTGGGTTTATGCACATCCATGAACTCATGAAAAGATAAAGACTGCCTGATCTCAGGAGCCAATGTTGAATACTCTCCAAAGTATCTGGTCACATCTGACACTGACATACCATGATGTGCCTGAAACTCCAGTTGATGACCCTGCTGCTCTGCCTCAGGTATTGGAGGGGCCTCCTTGGTAATAAAAGTAGGCTGTCCAGGCCTACGCTCAGGAATACTAAAGATGATTGCTGCTGCACTGACACCTGTGGCTGATCTACACCTGTAGTCCTGCTAGATTGCCCTATCTTAAAGACATGTTGATGTGGAGTATACTGTCTCATCGTGCCCATAAGCTGAGACATCATATCCATCATGTTGTCATGCCTTCTTCTGAACTCTGTCTCCGGACTCTCCCCTCTAGCATGTTCTTTTCCTGAATCTCTAGGAGTCTCTCTCAAACCCTCTCTATCTGCCATAAGTGTGGTAATACTATTCTCACTATTGCTAGAACTAGATCTGTGAATACCCAAAACCCCTGAAGCTGTTTCTTCTTCCGAAACCGGTGGACCTGTCCAATCTTCTTTCCCTGTTCCTCTACCCTTAGTGTAGAAAATGATATCTCTACTCATGAAAAAGCATCTGAAAAGCACAGGATGGTAGGAAAACGTGCTTTGATACCACTATAAGAGACCTAGTGTCTCTCAACCCCAACTACTGATGATGAATGAAAGTTTTTTTGTTTGTTTGCTGTTTTGTATTGTTTTTGTGATTTTTTTGCAATATAAGGGTTTTGCGATTTTTAAATAAAATGATGCCAAATCAAATAAAAATGCAGGAATTACAAATACTGAAGCAAACTACTCTCAAAATGATGGCGATTGACTTTATTTTATTAGCTGAGAGATTACAATACTAAACGGATGACATGCATACAAAAAGGCAAGCAATATATTATTTGAAGAACCTGGTTTTGCTTGCAGCCGCCTAAAAGAAGATAGGAATGGTACGGCCAGCTTGAATAAAGACTTCTCCCACCATAAAATGAGTGAAAACACCTCCAGAGACCAAGGTGCCAACACTGGTGAAGAGAGAGAGCAAAAAGGCAAGGCGTTTTGCCTCAAATGAAAAAGACGTCCTTTCAGCTGTGGTACGGCCTGACAGCAGCAATAAATGCAGCTGTACAATTCTTGGAAATCGTGCCAGATGAAGAGTTTGACCAGCCACACAAGAATATCCTCCTCTGATGAAAATCAACTCAAACTCTCAACAAAAACTTCACAATATGCTCGGATATGACCTCTGAATGAAGCCACTCTATTAGCAAGCTTCAGTTGATCTTTCACAACCTCAGTATGCTTGATTCTGAAGAGGGAACGTTCTCCAAAATCTGTAAATGATACAAATTTGCAGAAACCCTTGTTTCACAAACTCCAAAGTTCTCAGAGAGATAAAGACAAATTAGAATAATCAATCATAATCAGTTCCATTTGTCTTTGAAGCATTTAATACTCTCTTCAAGAGGCTCGACCCCCAAAAAAGCAACTCATAAGCATTTAATAATAATAATTTCGACCTTTTCAAGACTTAGGGAATATTAATCATTAATGGGCATACTTTTCCTCCTTGAGTAATAAATACTCATTAAATAACAATAATAATAATCGCCCCTTTTATTATAAAGTCATTTGATACTTTATAATAATCCATTTAATAATTAATATTTCATTATTTGACTTTATAACATAAAGTCACAATAATAATTATTTAATTATCATTAAATGCTCAAATATCCTCCGTTTGCTCATCCAACTGCCAAACTGGGTTGAAACTGAGAATGCCAACTAAACCAGGTGCCCTGCCAAAAATAGTAAACCCTGATAGCCTAACTTACTATAAATAGTAAGTGCCTAAATATCACTCTATAAGCATCTGCAAAGGCCCAAACCTAAATCAAACTGTGGAGTAATGTCTCAAAACTCTGGATAACTGCAATAGAAGACCCTCTAATCACATATGTCAGCCTACAAGGGTCGAAATGATAGGCTAACCCCTCAATCACCTGAACTGCCTAGGAAGGGGACATTACAACTTTTAACTGGAAGAAATTGCGTCCAGTTCTTGAGGAAAGGTACAAGTAAGTGTTTCAAGTAAAGAGTGTCATTTTTACTTGAATCCTAAAGTGTTAAATTTCTATTGCTTTTGCTGTGGAGAAGGAGAAAAGGAAGAAAAAGAAGTGATTTGATGTCTGAAATTTTTGGATGGTTAAAAGTTTTTGATGAATTGAAATCTTTTGATGTCACCATGCTAAACCCTTGTTTATATCATTTTTGGCCGCCCTTTGCCATTGATGTCAAAGGGGGAGAGAATCAGAGTATGGGGAGAGTTTGAAGGAGAAGTTTTTACATGTTGCCATCAATGACAAAGGGGGAGATTGTTGGAAAAACGAAGAAGATTGACTATCTCTACAATTTTGTGTTGTCATTGATGTCACCATGTTGTGACTGCAAGGTTAAGGCAGTGCTTGATCCGGTATTTTGGTCCGGTATCTGAACCGGTATTTGAGCTACACTCTCTGATATTCTTGTCCGCATTTTCAAGCAGTTAGTTGTTGGCACTTGCGGTTTTGGGAAATGGTTTGTAGGCATCAAGAGCACGTACTCTCAAGATCTCACATATCCAGTGCTCGTACAGAATGTCTTTTTGTTTTTTGCATTGAAGTCTATTCCTGGCCGACTTCTTGGGGTAATTATGATATGGTGAATTAATTTTGCTATGCAGATATATGTGCGACCTATTTTAGGTCCCTGCCGACATTATGAAGCATGCTAGAAGTTTGAATTATCTTCTTGAAATATTTTGTGAATGATTGAAGCCGATGGTTGGTAATTTTGGTAAATATAAAATGCATCTAATTAGGCCGACCTAATTGATGCTTGCAAGAAAGATTAGGTATATAAATGAATATGTTGGACAGTTTTAGAGCGAAGAAGTGAGAAAGAGACAAACGAATAGAAGTATGCATATGCGAAGTTAATAAAGCAGTTGGTAGTGAGCGAAAAGGATGAAGTGTGTTGAATCAATGTATTGAGCATCACTGGAACTGCATTAGCACTTGTTAGGTGCACTATTCTCGGTTCATTTTGGCTGTAAAGCCCAATTTTGTTTTGTAAATCCTTTTGTATGCAGTGAGCTTTTGTACTCGGACAGTGAGTCCTTTCAGGGCAGTGAGCCTTTTATTTTCAGTTTAAAACTACTTTATACTGTGAGTTGATCCTCACCATGGTTTTTCCCTTTTTGGGTTTTCCACGTAAAATTTGGTGTTTGTTGTGTTGAATTACTTTGTATTATCTTTGTTTCAATGCTCATCCTTAATGACAGATAATATGATTATGGAATGGATATGTGTTGAAGTTTTTGAATTTGAATTCTATGACAACTGATTCCCCCCCCCCCTCTCAGTTGTCCTACATCTTTTTATCACATGCGAGGCTCAATATTCCTATGTTGTGGGTATGGTTTCTTGGTTTATGCAAGAGTCCCATGAGCTACACAATAAGGAAACCAAGTGGATTCTCCATTACATTCAAGGTGTATATTGGACTTGTTACCCAACAAGTATTGATATTGACTTGGTGGGATATACAAATTTAAATTGGGCAAGCAACTTTCAAGATTGCAAGTCCACTTCAGGTTACATCTCCCTTTGTTAAAGTCCCATTTGTTGGTCAAGCAAGAAGCAATCTACTATTGCTTTATCTTCCACTAAAGCCAAGTATAGGGGGTTGTTAATGCCACCACTATGGCCATTTGGCTTGAACATATTCTCACTAAGTTTGGTATCCAATTCAAACAGCCATCAATTATATATTGAGACAATCAAAGTGTTATACGAATTTCACAAAACCCAATCCACCATCAACAAACCAAGCACGTAGAGGTTCACATGCACTACATTTGGGAGCTTATTCATGGATAGGTCATTGATCCCTGATACTACCCAATTGCCAAGTAGATCATTGGCATTTTCACCGAACCCTTCACAAAAAAACAAGTTTCTTCATTTACGAGCTTTGTTGGGGGTGCGAGAGGCTACTCTAAGGGGCTTCTTAGTTCTTTCCTTCTCTCTCTACTTTGGGGGGTCCTCTCTATATATTTGGAGGGGCTTTTATCTCTCTTCTTTGGGGGAGATTTATTTGTACATGGGTACTTCATCAAGCTTCATTTGTCAAGATCCATCTTTTCCCCCACCTAAGTTGTGCTCAATGGGTAGTTAGTGTAGGATTTTTATTTTCCATAGTTTGATATTATGTATTTTCCTACATATGTAGTTGACCTTGCTTAGTTGTAGTGAGTAGGTCAAATGAGCATAAATGGCACCTTTTCATGAGTGTAACTCTTGCCTATTTTTGGGTAGGAGTTACTTTGCTCATTGGTTGGTCTTACCTCCCCTCTTTCCTATATATGTATCCCCTCCTCGAGCTTGTCATTCATCCATGCTATTGTGAGCTCTCGTAATGGTATTTTGTTTCTTAAGCATTTGCATTCTCTTGTGGGAACTAACTCTATTCTACTATTTTGATTCCATATCATTGCTAAAATAGCTTTATTTTATCTATTTTCTTGTGTTAGGTTTTTGGTAGCATCAATTCATTTATGAATCTAACGTAGATCACTTGAAAAATGGTTACCCTAATTAAACATTGATTAATGAAAGTCTTAAATACTTTATTGATCTTGTTCAATCCAATTTTGGTTCAGCTGTAGTGCAGGAGTTGTACCAAGAATGGTCATTTGCTACTGCAGATGGGCACTGAAAATTTTTCTCTCATGCCCCCATGGTGAGCACCAAAAAACATTATCTTTTTGATTTGTCACTTTAAAGGAAAAACAAAAGTGTGTAAGATAAAATCTTTCTTCAAATTGAAAGGGGAAACTCTGTTGTAACAAAATACTATACTAAACCCTACAATATACAAGGAAAATCTTTTTCTTTTTACAAAATGCATGAGATTATTTCGGAGTTTTTAGCATGCAAGGAAAACAAACTAAAAAAAAAAAAAAAAATTCTCAACTATGGATACAAGGCTAGTCAACACTTCTACACATGGAGAAGAGACTTTATATCTTTTTGACTGATGCAAATGACCTAATATATGACAACTAACACACTCACTCTTTCTAACTAAATGTGGAGACCAAAAAGAAATGAGTACAACACAAGAATTGAAATGGATTGAATACAATAGACAAGACCCAATAAATTGAATAATGAAAATTGCATACAAAGCTTGAACACCCATGTTAATGAAAACTACAATACAAAGCTTGCAATAATCACTAATTTCTATTCAATATACCAAATCAACGCATAAGACATAACAAGGAGCATGAACAACAATTCAGCAGCAAGTGGGCATAAAATTACTATTCCCTTCAAAATCTAAATGCTAGTAAAGCACTTATTTATAGGTGTTTTACAAAGTTTTGAATGATAAATAAATTAAAATACATACTTCAGTTCCAATGCTAAAAGAAAGTTTGTTTGCAATCCAAGTAAGCCTCAAATACAAGATTGTCTAAAAGAAATCCACAAATAGGACATCTCTAAGTAGATCTTCTAGAAGATCATCCAAGAATAGCGATCCTCCATAATAGCAGTGGCTAAAAATAGTCAATTTATTAGTCAGCTCCTCTCAGTGATTTTAATGCAACTCCCTCATTCTGATCTTGATGAATCTTTTTAAGACATCTAAAACCCTAATGACTCACCAAACAATCTCGGTGACTTGAATCTAAACCTTTCTTGAGAATGTCCTTATAAGCCCTAACCACCTCTAAAGGCATGCAACACTTAATGAACCAAAACCTTGTCAAATCAGAACTTTGAAATCTACCATGACAAGGTATGTTCATCTTCAAATAATCTAACACAAATATGGAATATAAATCTGCATTTTTTTTTCTTTATGAAAGAAAGAAACATTTTAATAATGTCCACGAGACCAAAGCAGCCCATGGGACCAAGAACAGCAACAAAGGAGCAGCACACAAACCCAGCTTTGAACCACAAGGGTACCAAAACATTATGAAGTTTGTTAACCCTTCTTGATGTTGGACTTTTGTAGTGGATCTTGATCAAAAAGTTTGTAGTTTTGTCTAACCTTAACTCCTTAAAAAGCCATTTAGACTGTCCGCTCTCAAGGTGTTTTCTTAATTGATACAAATGACACTGTAGGCCTAGTACTCCATGATGTAGTGCCATTATGTCTCCAGCACACCCTTGTTGCAAAATAGGCATGTTCTCATTTCCTACTCCTCCTTAGGTATTGTCCACCTGTCAGTTTCGCACCTAAGATGATGTGAGCTAGTCCTTAACTAGGTTATCAACATTTTTGTTTTCCACCTAATTTCAGCTCCTTTGTAAGCTTTTCCAATACATAAATTAAAAATGTTTTAATATCACCACTACATAGAACAACCCAAGCTCTTTAGTGAGCCACCCTGTGTGGACAAGCCACCAAATAGTCATTGTGCCTTTGCTTGCTCTCTAATCATAACTATGAGAGTATATGTAAAAACAAAACAAAATCTGTTCTAGTATTACCAACACATAGAACAACCCAAGCTCTTTAGTGAGCCACCCTCGTGTGGACAAGCCACTAAATAGTCATCATGCCTTTGCTTGCTTTTGATCTTCTTCATTGTGCTGATCAGATGAACTTACGTTGGCAGGATCAATGCTTCAATAACACTATTGTGAACCTGAACCGGGAAATGTAAACTACAGCCAATACACAATATGGAACTGGAATATAAATCTGCAAATATTTTTTCTTTATGAGAGTACTTGTAGTTGTAGAAACAACAAAAAGCAAAATTTGTTCCAGTATGACCAATACATAGAACAAACCAAGCTCTTCAGCGAGCCACCCTTGTGTGGAAAAGCTGCCAACTCCTCCATTACAATTCTAGGGGAAACATTCTTCATTCCAAAGATCCTGTAAAAATCATTATATAGCTTCTTACAATGGGGAAAGGTAGGGGATAAAAGGGAAGTCTGCTGGCAGTAATCTTTCCTAACTGAGCAATCAACCTCAATCTATGATTGACCAGTCAATTATCATCAATCTATTTAGTTAGTGTTGTGCAACAAATCCTAAGCAATAACCATACTTCTAACTAGGTGTTAACTGTCCTTTACTTTAGGAACTCCTAACTATGTGCTAACCGCCCCTTTATTTTGGGAATTCAATTTGCTTATTTAATTATGTCTACAAATTCTAACTGAACTTCTAATTCAGTACAAACTGACCTTGACTTTAGGGAAATGAGGTTGTTTCTGTTGACCGACTTTGACTGACTGTAGATTCATTACAAAGCACCTTGAATGAAGTGAGAAGGAAATGATACGACTTTCAGTATCTTGTCAAACTGCTGTATACGTGATGACTAAAAACATATGGCAACTGCTGTAAATGAATACCAAATGATGTGTTTCTGTTAAATACTGTCGAAACACTGTAAAACTTGCTATAAATTCACTTAAAATCCTGTTGAAAGTGAACAAAAAGAATCTTCAATGAAGATTTGAAAGTATGGATGAGTGAAATGCAAAAGCCAAAAGCTTTTATGGAGGAAGCTTTTCTATTTTTAATCTCTAAAACACCCTTCTAGAGCAGATTTAGCCTTGAAATCCTTGCTGATTTCTTTTGCATGAAATTTGTCCGTTCAATGGTGATGTGTGCTCTTTTTCACTTAAAAGTACATTTTTGTTCTAATTACATGTTGACATTGGACAACTAATGAAGAGGAGCGTACTTTTTCGCTTTTTGTCCCTTTTTTTTATTTTTGATTTGAAATTGGGACACCTATTTACAATGTCATGTGGTTTTTGATTCAACGTCCCTCTTTGTGTTATGATTTAAGTTGGCATTGGGCAACTTATGGCTAGGAGCACATTTTCCCCCTTTTTGTCCCTTTTTCACTTAAAGTTCACTTAAAATTGGACACTTGATGGAGAGAAGCACACCAATAAACTAGGATGTCCCTTTTTCATGACTTGAAACACAAAGTATCCATGTTTTTGAGAGAAGCACCCCAATAGACTTATATGTCCCATTATTCACCATTTAAGCACACCAATAAACTAGGATGTCCCTTTTTCATGACTTGAAACACAAAGTATCCATGTTTTTGAGAGAAGCACCCCAATACACTTAAATGTCCCATTATCCACCATTTAACCAACTTTGGGTCACTTAGAGCATTGGCACACTAAAATAGGCTGTTCCCTTTTTCCATGTCTTAGTCAAATTTTTTTATTTTATTTTTGTTAGCTCATCCAAGCTCTAACCAACTTTGGGTCACCTAGAGCATTGACACACTCCAATAGACTGGAATGTCCTTTTTTCCATGCCTTAGTCAATTTTAATATTTATTTTTTTTTGTCAATTTTAATTTTTTTTGCTCATCCAAGCTCCGTTCACTTCGTTTGATGCGTTGGAAAGCATTCATCGTCAGTTGTGTGAAGACACTAATTAGAACCTAAAAATACATCATTGACAAACATGGAAAATAAGGATTGAACAATGGCTCACAAAACAAGGAATGACAAGGATTTGACAAAAAAATGACTAAGTACGAAAAAAATTGCATGTGTACAACAAGATCACCATCCCAATGCAGAATGCTTGACTCTAGAATTCTTACAAAAATTTTGTTAAAACAAAAAAAGGTTGAGGGCATATTGTGTACTTAAGCATGACTCAGGTATGTAATAGCTTATCTTTGCCTTGGATCCGTAGTTTGGTGGGGGCAAGAGTATGTTCTGCTTAGGTTAGTGAAGGATTTTATCAATTTAATTAGGGTTTTCTTCACACTCCTAGTTAATGCATGTTTTTTCCTTCTCATACCTATCTACTATAGAGGACTATTATTTGTGACCTCTTATGTGTTTCCAGCCAGATTTGGAGGTGTAATCCATATTGATATGCAGGTACCTCTGCCTTCTACATCTCACATAGTCATTTATAAGTTACTTTGCAGATGCTTTCCATTCACTTTAAGGAAGCTGCAAAGCCAATCCATCTCATCTGCTCTAATTTAATTGGCCTACAAAAGAGGAAGAAGAAACCTTATAGCTTTTGTTCTGCAGTCTAGAACCCGATAATTTATACACAACTAGAAACCAATTGACTATGCCAGCAGCCTGCCTACATCATTCAATTCAGCATGTTGACAAGTCTTCATAAAGTTCAAAATTAACAGGACAAAAGCTCTACGCATGCTTATTGTTGAAAGAACAATCAAAACTGTGGACTGCATCAGAACAAGAAGCTCAGCTGCAAATGAGAGTTCTGAGATTCGAATATGGGCTGGTATGTAGGTATTTAAGGCGGAACATTTCAAGAAAAAGATACGAACACTTAAATGGTGTCGTAATGGGAAAAGAAGTCAGTCAACAAACATAGTAATGGACCATAACACACCTGTAACGGAAAGAGAGTTAAATTTGAAAAGACCTACCGCAGTTTAATTTTATTTCCTCCGTATCGAGCCTGGCCTTCGCGGTTTATACGATCTGTAAAACAATATCACTCAATTTATCTTGCCTGGCCCTGAATCCAGCATTTGACCACCTCACCAGTAAAACCCCGTCCTGACCACTAAACGAGAATATTGGTTATAAGCCATGGAATATATGACAAATGCTATCATACGTGGACGAAGCAATAAAAAACAAAAACCAAAAAGTTGAGGCGGAGCGTGGCGGCCTCGTGTTTGTACTTTCAGGGAAAAGCCCGGAATCATCTACAATTTTAACCAACTGAATATACGAGATAGACTAAAATTATTGTTCATGCCGTGGATTATGTTATATGTTCAAAGAATCCTATGACAAGGTATTGCCGTAGAGGTGAGGGACTGTCCCATAGAAAATGAAATCAGATCACAATTTGATATATGTCAAAATTAGCAAGACATACAATATTAGAATAGGTTGCAATCAAATTAAAAGAAAGAGACTTTTGATGGCACAATCTTCTTGATGGAGGAAAACCAAGATATTTTTCAAACAATGCTTGATAAACAGATACAAGAAATAGGAGATATTGAGATGGCCACTATGAACGGAAAAACAATAAGTAGCGACAAATTGACTTCAATAATCCACAAGGCTCTCAAGTTGGTGCAAAAGGTTTAGACCTAAGAGAGGCAACAAAAATAGCTTTTTGACGAATCTGTGGTATGATGAAGAATGCAAGGTAGCAAAAAGAATGGTCAAAATTGAGGGAAATAAAAAGGAATATGAAAAACTAGTGAGACTGAAAAAAGAGGATTACATGCAAATAAGACGAAAAGAGTTGATTTTTCTAACTAGACACAACTCGAGATGGTTCTGGAGAGAATTATAACAAAAAAAACACAATCAAAGTGAACAATATCACATATTCGCAATGGTTGGAATATCCAAAATTGTTGTATGAGAGAGTACAAGATAAAGGTGTCCCTCCTATGATTAATTTGAGGGCTAAACTCTTCTCCACAAAAGACAAGATGCAAGAGCATCCCTGGTTGTAAAGCAATCCTATATCAACCAAAAACATTTATTTTCTTGCATTCCAATCTGTAGCAGTTTCAGCATTTCATTCTGCATTTCACCGCATTATCATTTCTCAACTCACGAAGAAGGATATAGCATCTACACGAGGACATCTACAACAAATCCATATTTTAGATCATTTGCATTTGTTTTCAAAAAGTTATCGCTCTCAAAATTTTACTGTAATTCATAGTCAGAGCATTTGGGGCCAACCTGGTCTAGATTTCATAATGTGGACCTATTATGAAGCATGTAGAGCTTAATGGAACATCATACAAGCATTTTGGGTCCAACATGATCTATCTTGGACATTTGTAATTCATTTCATTTCACGAAGGATTATCTTTCATGTTTAAGGCTAACCTACATGCTTGATCTTTCATTCTGGTTTGTAAGCCCTTGAAGCCGATGCAGACCTTTGTTGGAGCTGGAGAATCATATTAAGATCATTTTTAATCATTAGGAGAGTAGTCATTCAATTATTCAGTAGGTAGATAGATAGTTTGCAAGTAATTTAGGATCAGTTATCCAAATAAGGCCTCTGACTAGTTGTAATATTGAATGCCCTTGTGGTAGGTCTGTGAGTCTTGATTACTCACCCATGAGGTATATGATGCATGTAAGATTTCTAATTCAATAAAGATCTATGTTTGCAAAATATTTTCTTGTGTTATTTTTGTTGTGTTGACTCTAAGTTGCATAGTTGGACAGTTCTTTCTAGACCCTCCATATGTGACTGCACCAAGACATCAAAGAAGGAATTAAAAGATTCACAACAAGCAAAGCACAGGACATAGATGGCTTACAATCATAATATATAAAATAGGATGTGGAAGCCCTCACACCACACATCAAAATCTAATATTCAATGGGGTTATTTAGAATGGATTTCTAGCAAATTGGGCGCCCAATGCCATCATCCCCTTGCACAAAAGTGTAGATAACTGTTGTGTGGTCTCACAACATGCCCCAAGGCTGTAAGACTTGGGGACCCAAGTGAAAAATTTAACTCTTATGGCAGGAGCTAGCAAATTGAAAAGATCACTGGAAAAGGAGAGCAAAGAGAAATCTTTAATAAAAGAGTACTTCGTAATGTAGTGTTTTGGGTACTAGATATCAGGAATTGGAAATGCTTGAAAAGGGAAAAAGGTAATGCAAATGTGAGCAAAATGTTCCGGTCCGATAGTCGAGGTCCGGTAAAATGGAAGTTCCGGTAAAACCGAAGTCCAGGGAAAGTTCATGGGTAAAGCTGAATACCGGGTATCGGGAAGCGATGTAAAATGAAGTTTTAAAATCTTATGGTTATCTAATGAGTCTAATAGTCCGGTAATTTGATATATATATATGATAATCATGCAAGAATTTGTAATATGCCTGAAAGCGTGTTATTTATGAGAAATTTATATGATAACAATTGAATAATGGTTTTATTTACATGAAATGTTTTTTTTTTTTTTTTAAATTAAAAGGGATTTAATGAATGGAATTTGTGATTATAGGAGATGCAGAGTTCGGGTATGGACGATCAGGAAAATTTGAATCACGAATAAAATTATATCTAGATCGGGTTGTATAGTCTAGAAGGTTATAAGGCAAAGGGCTTTGAGTCCATCCACCAAAATGATGGGGATCTTGGTAATGCACACACGGTGGAGACAAATGCCAATCTTTGGGGGAGCCCATTCTCGAGAGTAGCAAGCCCAGAGCATAACAGAGTGTGGGAACAGGGTGATAAAGTAATTGTTTTGAATATATGGGAAAGTTCCTACACATTATCCTAATTCAAGATATTTTCCTAGTGAAAATAAAATATTAAATCCCGAAGTGCTTCAACGTGTGATCGGAGTTGACCTTCGTTGACTTCAATTGCAATTCTCTCACCAATCACTACATTCCACATGCCTTGATATGATTTGTCCCTTGTATTTCCTCTCATGTATTTGTCTTATCCTATCAGTGCCTTACTGTTATAAAAGGCCAGAGGATACTTCTTTTTAAGTTAAGTTTAGAATTTGTGGATTCTGGAAGAGCCAAAACTTTTCTAAGTTTTGTTCTTTTTTCCTATTTTTTGAATCATTCCAGTCTAAAACTTGTATGCATGTAGATATTAATCAATATTGAAGCTAATTTGATAGCTACCTATCTCATGAATCTTTGTAGTTGGTTTTGTTAGTTCAGCTCAACAAGATTGTGTGTTGCGTCGTTTAAGGGTGCATGCAGAACCTACTCAGTGTCCAAACTAAAACCCCTCTCTTTAAAAGCTCACATCATTTTATATGTAGTTGTGAATAATTCTGGTGAAGTATAAATTGGTTTACTTCGATTTGGTTAATTCTTTGGGGCATGCGTGGAGAATAACTAGGAGAAATTTTAATTTTCAGTATTTTTATGCTTTATTTTAGAATAGACATTCAAATTCTGAAAATGATTCAAAAAAATAGATAAATGGATGGAAATTTATTGAAAACATTTCATTTCCTATGAAATTGTTGAATGCTTAAAGCTAAATCTACTCAAGTGATAGCAAGCTTATCAATGTTCATGAAGTATTATTTCAAATATTTTGATTTCATGATATTATTTTGTGATCTAACTAAGAATTCAGTGTCTAATACAAATGATTTCAAACAAACATATTCCCTTTGAGATTAACAACAATATCACATCATACCCTGAAGTGAACCTAGTATTGTCAAGACCTGACTACCAAAGACTTGGGACTGAACTAAGCCAACCTTTGTCTTATCATATGGATACCCTGGGGTTGTCTTTGGTTAAGTCTTTCAAGAAGGATAGGCTCTTCGCGGTTTGTCTGTAGAGAATTTATTCGCCTTGTTGCTATGAGTAACATCGTCATCAACAATGACAACAATCCCTCAAATTATCACACTATAATGATTAACCCACTCTTCGGAAAACTCTTTGAGAGCATGGTAAAGTGTGAAATTAGTATTTGGGTTGAAAAAGAAGGAAAGAGGGGAAAGGGAAAGCAAACTTTAGACCAAAACACTTTGTCATTGATCATTGTATTACCCTTATACACTTGATTGAGAAGGTTTGGGATAGGCAAGGAGGAGAGTTCTTTTGTTGCTTCATTGATTTCAAGAAAGCATTTGACACTATCCCTAGAAGCAAATTATGGCTTAGAATGGAAGAGTTAGGAATTCCAAAAAACTACAAGGTTGTTGTTCATAGGTTGTATGATCACATCCAAGCCAATATCGACAGAACTAAGCAAGGAATGTCAGAATGTTTTGGAAGTAACATTGAGGTCAAACAGGGTTACCCACTTTCACCTACATTATTTGGGTTGTACATTGACAAAATAGAGGATTGGATAGACAAATGTGGTGGTGGGGGAGTTCACTTAACCAATTATTTAATAAAGTTGCTTCTATATGTTGATGATCTTATTCTAGTGGTAAAAACAACACACAATTTGAGGGATCACTTGAAAGCTCTAGAATTGTTTTATCATGATGTTGGAATGTAGGTGAACACCAAAAAAACTAAGGTTATGATATTTACTTTGAATAGAAAGAAGGAAGATATGGAATTTGTCTTCAAAGGCAGTCCCTTACAAGTGGTTAACAATTATAAATACCTTGGCCTTGATTTTCACAATAAACTTAGCTGGGAGGCATGTAGAGCAAAAAGGATACAAAGTGGATGGAAAGCTTTATATTCATTGCAAAATAGATGTAAGAGAGTTGAATTATGGGACTAGAAAACTAAGAAAACTCTCCTTGGGTTGTTAGTGGTGTTGGTGGTTCTATATGGGTGTGAAGTTTGGGGTGGCAACACTTTAGCAATAAAATGGAGACAAATAGAAAGATTACAAAAGCACATAATCATAAGTAGCTTCAAAATAAAATCATTAGTCCCCTACAAGATTTTCCTAGCTGAATTTGAGGCCTTACATGTGGATTCATTAGCTATGATTAGATTACTAAGTTATTTAAAGAGGTTAGAGAACATGGAGTTGTCTCGTTGACCCAAAATGGCAATAGAAGAGAAATTAAATAGAAGGAAGAGCACATGGATGAAACAAAATAACAAGTGGATGAATAATTGAGGTATCAGCATAAAAGACTACCCAAATAATAATAGGGCAATCAAAATGTACTTGTAAGAAAAATTCAAAGAAAGCATGTGGGCAAGGGAGCTTGGGAGGAAAAAAGAATATTATATCAAGTACTTCAATCCTTCATATGACCATACTAAAAATAATTATATAGGAGTGGAAATAAAATGGAAAGAAAAAATGTTAATAGCTCAGCTAAGAACTAGTTCGCACTAGCTTAAATGTGAAACTGGAAGGTAGACGACACCTAAAGAAGAGTGGACAGATAGAATATGGTGTTTTTGTACTTTAGAGCTAGTGGAGACGGAATGGCACTACATCATGGAATATCCAGCTTACATGGATATTCGGGCCAATTACACTGAGATTTTAAATGTGGACACCCTATGCAATCTATTTGAAGCAAAGAAAATTACAAAATGTGTTGATTACTTGATTACAGTACATAGTAGAAAATCCAAGATCCAAAAGGAAAGGGAGCTCAAGTAATTGTCGGGCTAGTGGTTTGTTTGTTCTGAGCTATTTTAGTGTTCATTTTGTTGGTGATTTGTGGGTCCCATAGGCTATTTGGCCTTGTGGACATTATTAAAGTCATTATTCATTTGTTCAAGCGACACTTCAAGTAAAATTAACACTAGTAGAGGAGAAGGGCCCATAATGGAGCGGGCTAATTTCGGAGATTCACATGGAATGTCACCGAATCAAAAATTAAAAAATGTACCTTCTCACTTCAATTTTATCGTGGACAAAAAATTAATTTTTCTTATGTGGAAGCAATATGTCAAGTGTATTTTGATGACAAGTCCTGCGAGTAAAATTTATAGCTATTTGGATGGGTGACTGACGATGCATTGAGTTCACCTCTAGTTATTGTGTGGTAGATGAATGATACATGCTTGTCATGCCTTATGGAAACTAGGAAAACCACCACCACTCTCACCTACTTTATAATGTTTAATTTGTTCCGCCTATTCTTTCTTTACTAGCCAGCCACATTAACTATGTGTCCCTTTCCATTTACTTATATATTGTGGTGCCAAATTTTGAAGCATTTGAGCATTCAATGCTTCAAAACCTTGCTTTTATTGCTCACTAATAACCCACTAGGAGACATTTCTTAATTTTCCATTTGAATAGGCACTAAAACATGTTTGTCTTTGCTCTATATTTGTTAAGTCTTCTACAAAAAGAATGGTTGCTAATGCTTGATTCTTGCTCATTGCTTCTCTTCACACCATCATATGTGTTAAGGTAAGCATGGACCAATGGAATAGTCACCAATTCTTCCTAATATGCATCATTGTTTCTTTGTTTTCCATTTGAGTATGTTGAATGTTTCCTCATGGAATTATTTACAACTTTCCCAAAATAAGGGAATGGTCGTCAATGTTTCATTGTTGACTGTTGCTCTTCTAGGTTGTCATGAAGAGGTGTTCAACCCAAGTGAGGAAATCCTCACTAAGGTAATGAACCATCAAAAATTTATTCTAGGCACTCCTATCATTTATGGTTTTATGGTTTTATGTTTGACTATGCTTTGTATTCACTAACTTGAATGTTCTCTGATTTTGTCGATGCTTCTTTCAATAATTATTTTTTAGTTTTTAGTTTTCTGACATTTTGTAATTTCAAGGTTTCAAATATGTGAGGCTTTTTGTTTCTTTAACTCTATAAAGAAAAGATTCAAAATATTGCAAACTTCAAAAGTGTTGTTCAAAGGTGTCTATGAACATGTGTATTTTGTCTTCATAAATACATTTAATATTCATGGGAATTCTATTTTTTGTTAGAGCATCATTGTGACTTACCTAGTTAAGTTATAAATATAAGTTTACAGTTTTTTTAATTCGTTTAGCAGACAGTTTTTCAATAGTTTTATTGTTTCCTATAATATTATCAAGCGGGTTCACTATTCATTATAGTTTGTGAATGTTATTGTGCTTAACAATGTTTAAGATACTTCTTTAAATCCCTAATAGGTTTAAGGTTTTCCTATAATTATGTGTGGGGTTATTTATAGGGTTTACATGTTATTCATTTGTCTCTTATATTATGCATTATATCTAATATTTTGAATAAACTTAATAATAGTTTTTGTAAATGTTTCAAAGATATTGTATATTTAACTATTTCTTTTCTACAACATAAAATATTAGAAATTAGTGCATGTCTTACTAAATTAAAATATTAATTACAATTTAAAATTTATGAAGTATTAGGGTTTTCCTATTTTGTTCACCCCCTCCTAATCTCATTTGCTATAATTAGGGTTTTCCTATTCTAGTTAATTTTCTTGTGATTCTATATGCAAGAATATACACCAACATGAACACATGAATTCACTTTTATGGTATCCTTAATCAGAGGGATAGTATAATAGTGTTATGACCTTGTAAGATTTTAGATAATTGCATGAAATCTATACACAATCTAACAAATTCCTTAAAGTTATTTACAATGACCTATATGTTCAAAGAAATGAATTAGATTCTAACATGCAAAAGAAATTATAATGATATCAATGAACAAAATTCTTACTATATGCATGTGTCAAGAACTATGATGTCAAGTCTACAACTAAATTCCTATGTGTATAATCTTGTTTATGATTGATATTTGTGTAAGTCAATGACATGGATACTCTATGAATAAAATAAAATAAATATTGATTGAATTTTTAAGCCTCGATTGGACTACTTTAGCCACTATTAAAATGAGAAGTAGAAATCCATCCTAGGTTATATTCCAAGCAATCATCTTGGTCATCACTAGATAATGGTCATCTTGATTATAAGATGATAGCCATCTATGTTGAGACAAGATGATGCCACATTTTTTGTAGTGAGATGGGTTGATTGTAGCCTAATTTACATAATTCACTTGTGTTTCTACATGTTATAGTGGTTGTAGCCATCCCAATCTATATGTATGAGTCCAATTTTATTTTTCTATTGATTCTTACGTGGAATGTTTGAAATTAGTAAGTGTTGGTTGTTGGAGTGGTTGAGAAGAGGATGCTCCTACATTGTTTGAATAGTTAGAGTTTTGTACCAACAAACTAGATAGGAAGTTGATAATGGCCACACAACTCACCTATACCCTTATAAAATTGTGTACCTATTATGAGGGTGATTGAGTGGAAAAGCAAACCTAATACTTGGTTTTTTCCTTTGATAAACTTCATTTGCACTCTAAGGATAAATTGGTGATATTTGAACTTATGTATGTTGATTTTCAAGTAGTATTGATTGTGATGATAATAATTGTCTAGAATATTATGAATATATATTTGATTTCAAATATCTATAACTATTTGAATGAATTTGAATGTTATGTTGTTTTAGAATGAGCCTAGATAAAAGGGGGAAGGTCATTGTGGGTCCAAAGGCTTAACTAGATTTACACAATAGGAAGCAATGATGTTCTTTGTCTCAACATAGGATGATCTTTAGATTATTGTCAATTTAGGGAAAGTAATTGTACAAGGCTCTTTGAGAAATAGGATATTGAATGAACAAATAACTAAGAATTAATAATGTTTTCCTATTATTGAATTATTATCTAATACATGAGTAGGAAATTTTTGTGTGATTTTGTAATATTTTAGGTGAATGCAACTAATTGTGGAAGTGTTAGCAATCTATTGTTTGCAAATAGATGATTTAATGCTCTTCTAATTATCTTCCAGTGCCTAAATTTTGTGATAGTATTTTAAATTTTATTAGTAGATTATATTGGTACATATGAGCAAGCGCAAGCTACAAAATTCACAAAAACACTTGCAAAACTAATTTCGGGTTTTTTGATGCTCATTGCAAGTGAAAAATAACTTGTAAAACTTCATTGCAAGCATTTCGGGTTTTTTGATGCTCATTGCAGGTGAACAAAATAACTAATAACTTTAAAAATGCCCTTTACTTGCAAATCGGGTTTTTAGATACACTTTGCAAGTGATTTAAGTTAAAATAGGAACTTTTGGAGCTCATTGCAAGTAAATTTTTAAAAATAAAAAGAAATAGGAACTTTTAGAGCTCATAACAAGTCACTTAAGTGAAATCGGAACTTTTTCAAGTCATTGCAAGTAACTTTAAGTGAAATCGGAACTTTTTTAAGTCATTGCAAGTAACTTTAAGTGAAATTGGAACTTTTTCAAGTCATTGCAAGTAACTTTTTAAAAAGTAACTTGTAAAGTGAACAAAAAGTTCCTACAACTTGTAAGTTATATAAAAAGTTCCTACAACTTGAAATTAAAACAAAAAGAACTTGTAATAAGAGCAAAAAGTTCCTATACCTGTAAGTTACACAAAAAGTTCCTATAACTTAAAATTAAAACAAAAAGTAACTTTTAATAAGAGCAAAAAGTTCCTATCACTTACTTGTAATAAGAAACCAAAACCCCTACTTGCAGTGATGCCCCAAAAACCCGAAATTGACCAAAAACACACCAAAAATGACTCAGAATTTCACGAAAACGGACAAGAGTGAGTAAAAAATGCTAACCCAAAGGACTATAGACCTAAAATTGAGATTTGCTAATCTTTGCACCTCGTAAAACGTGCCTTAGAAGAGAAAATCTTCAAATTTTATCAAAATTTTAATAGGTTATCCCAATTTTTTGCAAGTAAAAAATTAGGGACTATATATATATATATACAACTATATATATATACACATATATATATGTATTATACATATATATATATATGTATATACATGCATGTAATGTATATATGTATATACTATATATATATGTATGTCTGATTATACATATATATATGTATACATATATATACATGTATGTACATATATACATATATATATATATATATATATATATATGTATATACATGTATATTATATACATATATATATGTATATATATGTACATACATATACATATACATATATACACATACACATACATATACATACATATATATACACATACATATACATACATATATACATATGCATACACACACACATATATATCTATGTGTTTGTATGTATGTATGTATGCACTTATATACATGTATGTATGTATATGTGCATATATGTGTGTGCATGTATATGCATATACAAACATACATGTACATACATATACACATATGTATATATATGCATGTACGTATGTATATGTGTGTGCATGTATATGTGTACACACACACATACATACATGCATATATGTATATATATGTATGTATGTATGTAAGCATATGTGTGTGTATATGCATATACACACACACACATACATACATACATACATATGTATATCATGTATGTATGTATGTATACACACATATGTTTTATATGTGTATACATATACAACATATATATATGTATACATACATATATAAATACATATGCAACATATATGTGTATACATGTTGTAAAGGAGGGGATTTGCTACTCTCAAGATGACGGGGTCTTAAGGAGCAAATAGCCCCTGATTACCTCATGGATCAAAGCTCAAGTGATGAGATAAAGATTGAAGAATATTTATACAACTTAATCAAATAAACATTAAACTACTAATGACAAGAATAATGAAATTACCTAATTATAGAGATTAAAATAGAAAGTGCATAAACCACAAATTTTACCCTCGAGAGGATTTTCTCTCGGCCACGAATGACGTGTCATGGGGATGTTTGCACCTTGCATTGTCATCTCTGATGAAACAAAAGATAAAAGCCTAAAATTCAAGAAACCTAGCTTGTCAAACCTGTACATTTGTACACGTATAAAATGAGAAAAATGTTGGGGGTTGTTTCAGGGATTACCTTAGTCAAACCCTCATTTTGGTGTTTCCACCTCCACGGAAAACTAGATAGATAGAGATAGATAAAATCTTGAAATAAAAGATGTGTGATAGAAACAAACCCCACAAAGGAGGAGAAACCCTATCACAAATGTAAAAGACAAGTAATAGAAACAAATCCCACAAGGAGGAGAACCCCTATCATAAATAAGATAGATGAGATCAAATAGATAATATCAAATAGACAAGATAACAAGAGAGCATTACCAATAGCTCGTGGCTCCTCTCTTGGCTTGATAGACATGATAAACTTGCGTGAAAGAGAGCCTTGACTATTTCTTGAGAGAAATCCAACAGAGCTTCGTTATGGAAGTAAGAGAGCATGAGAAGGAGCAAGATAGAATGGATAAGATAGAATAGAATGAGAGAGAGAGAGCAATATAGAGCAAGAGAGAGTAAGAATGAATGAGAATGAGAGTGAAAATTGAGGTTTTGTGAGGTTACATGGGCAGGAGGAGTCGTTACATCCGTGTTTCTACCATAGTGACATGTGTTATAAGTAAAGGACACAAAATATTCTCATTTGAATCTCAAAAAGTTTGGGGACATTCACACATCGTGCAAGTTTCCTACTCAAAACTTTGCAAGAATGAGGCATTCAGGCCATTAGTGCTTCATCATTGTTGCCTATGAAGTCAAAATCATGAAATTTTGAATTATAGGTTTTTGTCATAAATATGGCAGGCTAGATGCGTAAGTGTGAAATTACCATGGGGTACAATTTTACAACACTAAATTTTTCCCCCACTTTAGTAAGTTAATTTTTTGGAAAAAATCAATTGCACTAACGTAGCTAAGAAGACATAAATGCTAAATTTGAAATTTTGATAATGTTGTGAAAAAGGATACTATCAGGGTCACAGAGGTCGAGCAGGTAGATACTGATGATTCCCCCAACGCTCAAACTTGGCGATAAATTACAACATTTGACATGAAGTTTCATTCTGAAAAACTTAAAATTGGGTTAGTTTTGAAATTAGAAGAAGCTATCATGACAAGAAGAATGCTTAAGAAAATATTTTCAAGGATCGACCAGTTTCACACCAAGGTGGAGAGGGGTGACCCAATCGATGAGGTACGAGAAAAATTTCCCCTTAGCCTATTGTTGTCAAATCAATTGCACCCAACGCTCGATTATTTAAAATCTAGCATGTGTTGAAACATGGAATGATTCTCAGGCCTGTGGGTTGCCTAATTTTGAGAATCAATCTCCAGAGAGGGCTGGTTCCCTGATAAAAACCTCCTAAAATCTAACTGATTTGGCTGGGAAAGAGGTAGAAAGACTAAGTCTGAATTCTAAACTATGAAACTTTAATTATGGTGATGCACCGAAGAATCCAACGTGCAGACTTAACTCACAGAACAATTACTCACTATTTTCATTCGCACAACTAGATCTGGAAGTTTAAACACTTGAATATTTTAAACAAAGGCTATTAAAGAAACAATCACAGAAGGAAAATATGATTTCCACAACTAGACTGTTAATTATCGATTAACACAATGTTTAACCAGTGGATTTAAACCTGGATGCATACAGAATTCACTAAGGAGACAAAATATTTAAAGGTTTCATAAACTGCAACACAATAATTACTTCGATCAATCCCACATGACAAAGATGCTTGAAACTTGAAGGCAAATTCTAAAATACTGAAACTTGAAGGAATTCTCTGCAATAACACGATTTGAACCTGTAAAAAACACTGCTGTATTAATCTGTAAAAATGTTGAGTTACAAGATGATTCACTTTGCAGAGTGCAAAGGCTGAAAAACAAGAACTGAATTGAAAAAGATAAACTTTTTCAATATATATACAATGAAGACACTCCAAAGTGCATGAATAGTAACTGAAAGTCGTCAGAAAGTGAAAAGATGACAATTACAACGTGAAATCCGAGCACAAGTGAAAATCCCTGAAAAAGTGGCTCAAACTCATGCAAAAATGAGTGAACACCAACTCAAACTGGCGATCATAAAGCGTGTAACTGATCTGCAACTCGAACTGGACTGAAAATCTTTGAAAAAGTGGCTTAAAGCATGCAAAACTGCCTCGTTTTTATCAATCCGCCCATGCACATCCTTCTCATTAAGTCTTCAGTTTAAGCAAATAGTTATAACTCAGCTTTATATAACATTTATTTATTTGCATTTTAAAATACTAAATTAATTAAATGATTTATAAAATATCATTTAATTAATTAGCTACAAGATTTAATGCAAATAAACAAATGAAAATAATTCCTTTTGCAAAAATTGAATTTCCCCTTAAACCTTCATACACTTTACCCAACATATATTAGGAAATGACTTAAAATTTCAGCCATAAAACCTTACACCAATCTTCATTATTATTTGACAAGGCCGACCACTTAACCATGGAGAATAAAAAACAATGATTATTGAAAATCATTTGCAAAAGTATCAAAATGAATTTAGGGCGAATGAATAAGGCAAAACATGAACCCTAAAATCATTGTCTTTTGACTTTTGAGAAGCTTTGGAGGAAGTCAGCCGCCATGAGAGGGTTTGAAGCTGGAATTTGATCATTTCCTGTCATTTTTAGCCATGAAGAATTTTGAATCTGGTCATTTCTGGACGAAATAAGAGCAAAATGACGTTTTTTCAAAAATGTAGAGGCACTTTGGGACGCGATTTTTTTCAGTTCTAAATGAGGTTCTTTCATTTATCTGAGCTTTTGCTTCGAATCTGGGCACAAATCTTCATTATTCTGGCCGCCATTATCATCTGAAGTTTCAAAATTGTCAAGAGCTCTTCAAATTCGAATATCTGGTTTTTTGCTTTTGACTAATTTTTGAAAGTCTTTTGTATTTCTTGAAGCTTCTATAAACATCAGAAGTATTTTTTAGAGATTTAGAACAAACTTGCTTGAAAGAACAATGAATCTATCTTTTTCTCTTTGAATCTGTAAAAGACTTCACTTTGCAAGCCCGCCATGAGGATTTTCTGAAGTATTTTCTGGAAACAAAGAAAAACTTGCTTAAAAAGTTTGAATCTGTGTCTTTCTGAATCTTTAGATCTGTAATATCTTACTTTTCCAGCTGCGCCATGGACATTTTCTTTCTGATTTTCTGCAAAACGTAGCATTTTGGACTCACAACAGATAAAATACTTCATTTTATGCATTCTATAGCCACGTTTTTCCTCTAAATCTGAAGCTGGGCATTTTTAATCTCATAGATCTGATTTCTGTTCATAAACAGCAAGCTTTTAAACTCAAGATGAAATACTTCAATTTTTTGGAAATACAGCCAAGTTTCTCTAAATCTGGGCATTTTATAAATTTCATAGATCTGATTTCTGTTTATAAACAAGCTTTTAAATTCAAAACTGCATTTTATGTGTTTCTGTTGGCTTTAGAAATCTGAAACTTCATCGTATGATCTTTGGAGAACATGAAATCTTGATTCACTGTCCTGTGACACCTTTGAATATTTCTGATTTTTATCAAAGTGTTGTTTATAAATGATAATTGCTTAAATCTGGACCTTTCAAAGTAATGACTTGCATCCACCTAATCATATTCTGAGTTGATGAATCATGAAAGTTTTTGTTTTCTGCTGTCTCTTGAACTTAAATGCATGATCACTACATGCTTTTGAAGCTATGAATACTTTAGATGCATGAATACTCTGTCTCTCTTTAATGTAAAGACGCTCTACATTTCATTTAGATGCAATGTAAAGAAAAACAAAGTAGAGCTGAACAGAAAATGAAAAAGATGAATGTAATATGCTGCTTTACATATCTGTTATCAATATTCATGTACCTCGAATGAAAATTGCGAATATGTCCCTTTTGATATGCCGAGCTCAACCCTTGTGGGAGCCCGTTTTACTCCACATATCTGATAAAATGATCTCGAACATGATGAACCTATACCTGCACACTAAAACAATCATGTTAGCAAAATAAAAGAAGCTGAAAGCTTCCATTGAATTATGTCTTTCCTCTTGATTTTTTTTAATCATCTGATGGATGCCTGATCGATTGTATCTTATATTCTTGTCAGTAGCGTAGGCATATGATAGGATTTGATCCGTTATTGCTTAGAGACCATCTCTAATGCCATTTTAATCTTTCCTGCAGATGCTTTTGGAGTTGGAAACCAAGGCTGAAGCTGGAAACGGAGCTATAACTGACGTCACAACTGAACCTCAACCATCAACGATTCGTCATTCCAGGAAATGACGGATCATCTTTTACCCTATGCTTCCATTATTTTCAGTTGTATAGCATACCATTGTTTAAGCATTCCTTACTTGATTGTAAAAATCCAAAAGTTACTTCCACGGCTTGTGTGGAATTCAGCATTTTTTACAAAATGAATAAAAGCATCACTATGCAAATTTTCTCAATTTTCTGTTTTAAATGTTTGCACAATAAAACTATGATTCATATGTAAGATGATCCAATGATGATCAATGAACACTTAATCAACAAAACATGAAAATTTATGTACCTATAAATGATGAATTTCATCCAGCTCTACCTGTTTGAGCTCGGAGTGAAAAATAGGTAACACCTATCATTTTCGACCATTTTCTAGTTTAGAAAGGTCACGAGTAGTGCAGGCATCCAGCCGACACAACGGTGTCCTACTGATGTGCTAGCATCCTACATGATAATGTTTGTCACCCACACTAGAGTCTAGCATGCATGTTGTCATCAGTCGAGTAGACCTCGGACATTAATGGGCTGCACAAAAATTTGGATGGTGCATAGGCATCTCAAAGACAGAGAAATTTAAAATATGTAGAGTAGAGATAGAGATAGTTTTAACTTGACATGGTGGTTTTACAATTTTGCAGGAGTTTCCCAAGATCCATGAGCATAGTGGCGACGTGATTCTGTCACTGTTGAGGAGTCATAGCCATGAGATCACACTAGAGGATTATGCACTGTTGTGCACTGGGTTGGGTTATGGTGGGTGTACACCATGCTTGAGATCCTCTTCCACACACTGATGTTGATGGCACTCATGGAGAGGTGGGACACAAACACCTCATATTTTCATCTCCCAACAGGGGAGATGACAACATCCTTCATCTTCCCATCCATGGAGAGCAGATGACATACACGAGGGTTGGACAACTCAGGATATGTAGGTGGTGTAGTAGCACTACATCGGTCACACCATTCTTGAGGAGACTATTGGGCACACCAATATGTGGTGGTTGGAGCAGGGTCATGTGGCAGTGTCATTAGTACATTGCATGATGATCACTATGGTGGCACTACACATCATGATTGATGGGTGAGGTTCTCACCTACACAGGGGCCTCATCCATTGCATATGAGTGATGGAGGAGCAAAGGACCATTTTCACCTAGGGTCAGAGCATGTTGGATCATTTGAACCATGAACTCAAGCAATACATCCATTATGAGTACCATAGCATTGCAGTATGCATGCTTCTATAGGTGTGGGTGTTCGAGCACATCCATTATACATGGTCGACTGAGTATCCCCGAGGAATAATGCAGGGAGAGCCTCTAGTGCACACATACCCATTGTTGTGTGACTGACAACATGACAACCTTCTTTTTTGGTGATAAAGATTTAATTTTTTGTGGAGCAATGATATTAGGTGGATACCATATAGGAAAATGGGGGTTTGGTTGTCTGACAAGAGGCAACTGCAAAGGATGCAATCAGATCAACTCCTTGTCGGTCAGTTAGACCACATTTTTGTACCATACTATTGGCATCGAGTCACATGACAATTTGGCCAGGTGTAGGCCATCCTCTGATGATGAGAGTTGGAGACCGTTTGTGGCCATCATCAACATTGCACTCAACGATGATGATGGCTCATACGAGGATAAGCTCGAGGCTCTAGTGATTGATGATGTTGGCATATCAATTGGATTTTCTAATTGGTGGCTAATGGTAGGTCCTACCCTGATTTTACTAGTAGATTCCCCTCTTGGGTGATGCTAGTACATAGCAATCTGAGGGTGAGGCACCAAGGAGTGGAAAGGAGGAGGATGAGGTGGCGGTGGCATGTAGCATCACTGATGTGCACTCCAAATGTCTCAGTTGCACCATCTGGCATCCAACCAATTGTGCCTCCTTTGATAGTGACTATAGGGTTGAGCATTGCTTTTGGTAGTGGTGCTCCACCCCTGGATCCACACTAGCAGGTTGGGGACCCAAGTACAAGTTTGGTTTGGTGCATGTTATTTTGTTTCAATTATTTTTCTTCATGCTCTTATATATATGTATACATTGATGATATGGTATTGATATCACCCATTGTCTCTATGGTTGTAATGCTCACACAAGAGTGGCTCAATTTATTCAGGTAGTGCATCTCAAAGATAGTCCCAACTGTCTAGATCAGAGGTTCGGTCCTCGACACATACAAGCCACCCACAACAGGGTGTCACACCCAACTCTTTGAGCCTGTAGTGCATCTAAAGATGGCCTACAAGGAGACCTAAGTGGAGGAGGTCCAATGCACCGTTGAGGTTACCACAATGACCAGGAAACAAGATCAGAGGGGTGGAGAGCTCCTCTCTACCTTCATCAAGAGAGATTAGGATATGACACGAGCTGGGAATGTTGATAAAGTATGTGATGCTATGTAGATATGATTCAATGACCTTGGGAGGGAGTTCGAGGCTACGAGGGCTTCACCCACTGATCTTCAACATCCTTAGGTGAAACAGTTAAGAGATGAGTTGCGAGAGTTCTAGGAGTAGATGAGTGGAGAATTGATCCGGCAAGGATAAAGCCAAATCCTGATATTGAGATAGATTTATATGCTTAGCTTGATATGCTCCCATGATTTGATTTATGACAAGATCAAAGTCACCATAAATGTGAATGTGTTTAATGTTCAATTCTATCGCGATACATAAACCAAAAATAAGGGCTTCATACTCAATGATGTTATTGGTACAATGAAATTCTAGTCGAAAGGATAGAGGAACTGGCTTCCCTTCGGGTGAGAGTAAAACCACACTTGCCCCAAAGCCAATTTGACGATCCATCGAAGTACATTTACCACATGGGTTCATAGTCTGATGCAAATAAGTTTTCATCCATAAATAAATCTAAGTTAGGAAAAGATTGAGGTGAGGGAGCTTTCGCCAATTGATTAGCAACAACTTATCCTTTGATTCCTTTCCAAGTTACAAACTTGGTGTCAAACTTAGAGAGCAACATCACCCATTTCACTAACTTTGTAGAAAGATCAATTCTAGTAAATAAATGTTTAAGGAGATCACATTTTACAATCATGTGAGTTTTTGCATGGAGAAGATAATGTCACAAATTTTGCATTGTAAAAAAGAAAGCTAGACATTGTTTCTCCATGGCAGAATATGGAGTTTCATAATCAATAATAATACAACTAATGTTGTAGACCACTCTTTATTTACCATCATCATCATGTTGATCTAATAAAGCTGCTAAAGCATGAGGTGATACAGAGACAAAGTAAAAAGGGGTTATCCAACATAGCCAACATCAAGATAGGAGGATTGACCAAGTAACTCTTGATAGATTCAAAATCATTATCTCATTCATCGTCCCATTGAAAATAGACATCTTTCTTCAATAAACGTGTGAAGGGAAGGGTACGATCAATGAATTGATATATGAATCTTCAAATCACTTGAATATTCCCTTGTAAAATATGTAATTGAGATATGTTCTTAAGGGGAGACATGTTAACAATTGCATCAATCTTATTCATGTCAACTTTGATTCCATGATGAGAGATAATAAATCCTAAAATCTTGCCGAAATCTATGTGAAAGACACACGTAAGAGGATTTAGTCGCATCTTATAGAGTTGAAGTCTTTCAAAGATATGACAAAGATTCTCAACATGATCTTGGTGAGTTATGGACTTAGCCAAGATATCATCGACATAATATTTTAGGATCTTGTGAATGAAATCATGAAAAATAAGAGTCATCACCCATTGGTAAGTTTCTCTGGCATTTTTTAATCCAAATGACATGACCATGTAACATAAAGTGCCCCAAGTGTAGTGAAGGTTGTATTATACTGATCTTTTGAGTTAATACGAATCTTTTTATAACTCGAGAAGCCATTCATGAAGGATAATAAGGCATGTCCTAAAATTGAATCTACGATAATATCAATATTAGGAAAAAAAAATCATCCTTAAGAGAAGCCTTATTAATATCACAAAAATCTATACAAATGTGAATATGACCATTAGGTTTTCTAGCGACAACTATATTCAATATCCAAGGTGAATAGTCAATAGGATAGATAAAACCAACTTTTAAAAGCTTTTCTATCTTAGTCTTTACCAATAACACAACCTTGGGATTCATTTTATGGATCTTCTATTTAACAGGCTTGACATTGGGACATAGAACGATATTATGAACTACCACAAATTCATCAATACTAGGCATGTCCTCATATGACCAAGCGAAGATATCAAGATGAGAATGTAATAAATCAATGTGTTGTTTAGATTCTTTTGAAGAAAGATATTTTCCAATCTTAATTACTTTCTTAGAAGATTTAGGATCTATGAAAACATCATAAGTATCTCCTTTGAGGAGAGTACTATAGTCTTCAAGATGAGGCATAAAAGTAGTTTCATCCACATTAGATAAATAATCCTTCTTAAATCGGAACTCATAATAGATTCCCCAAAATATGCATGTTCATTCAAGCAATATGGGAATTATCATTTATAGTGATAAGAAGGAAGAATAGAATAGACACCTAAGAACTCTTCTAGAGCTTCGTTCGAAGAGAAAACATCTAGAGGAATTTCATTAGAGTATACTTTAATTTTAATATAGTTAGGATGAATCAATTTAAGAGGACAAGATTTGACTGAAACCATGTTGACATTCAACAACAATTTAACCTTAGACTTCATGGGGAAGTATCCAAGTCCAATTTTAAAGTCACATGGATCAGCCTCTAAGGGGAATTTAATACCTTGTTCATTACACCCACAACCTTTACCTCCATAACCAAATTTAGAAAAGATATTAAACCTTGTTCCATAACGTGATTGTAATTCCTAAAAAGAAGGGGGAATAGTGTAAAGAGTGTAATCCATGCTATAAGTATCACACTTCTTCATGGGAATGTAATCATCCTTCTTAGTAGAAGTACAATCACCACCCTCCTTACATAAATGTGATCATCCTTCTCAACAGAGGGATAATCATCTTTCTTAGAGGAGGCGAATGAGATTTTTGGAATATCTAGGTGGATTGAATCTATTTTGTACTCTCTGATATAGGATTTAGTATGTTCAAAGTTCCCCAATTGTCACCAAGGCATGCATTCAATTTAGGCAAAGAAGGGTAGAAGGAAAAAACTTAAGAATTTTTGCTTTGGGAGGATCTTCCTTAGGGACATCTGTCTCAAGAGTATCCTTTGTGACATGTACTGCTAGAGTAGATGTCAACACATTAGAAGATAATGAACGAAATATTTTTAAGATTAGGTGAAACTGAGGTTTGACCAACAGTTTCCATTTCACATAAGTGTATAGCATCAAGGCTAGCCTTGATTATGATCACCTCATTATTTTATTAGCAACAAAGTTAATAGAGCAATGCAAAGTAGAAGTACTACTCCCAAAGCATGAGTCCACAATCTTCCCAAGAAAATATTATATGGTAGAGGTCCTAGCATAACATAAACTAGGGTGGGTATAGTAATGGGTCCCAACCTTAAAGGAAATATTACCATGCCTAAGGCTTGACAACTGACATTATCGAATCCATGAATATACAAAGAATAAGCAACAAGGGAAGTTGAATCTGCTTTAGTTTTAGGTAACAAATAAATGCTACATGCATTGAGTGTCGAACTGGTATCAACAAGAGCACATATAATACCAATACATTATTAATGAACTTTTATAATTAGAGGATCTACTTGCTTCTATATTTTTGAAGGTGGGATTTCATGCAAATGGAACGTAATATTTGGAAAATCCACACGAATATGATCTATCAATGCATTAACATTCATCAGCCTAATAGAAGAAGGCAAGAGGATATTTTGCAAGGCTTCTTGAAGCATACCTTGGTAAATCAGAGTGGTTTGAAGAAAATCCAAAAGTGAGATCTTGGCGGGAGTAACGCGAAGTTTCTTGACAAGATCATACTCACTCAGAGGCTTAGCTGTGGGTTAGGTGCTTGGGGAATACTTGGTTGAGAAGGTGGTAAAGAAGTAGGTTGATTAATATTTTATTGATGCCTTCTAGTAATATAGGTATGGGCTACCACTCTATAAGAGGGAGCCTTAGATTGTATGAATCTCGTGTAAAGGTTTGGCGTGTTACTTTCGATAGGAACCCCATGAACAAAATGAATTATTTTAGGAGATGGGATAGACGTAGTCACATAAATGACTGGTCTCTTAGGCCTTTGAGAGGTGGAGAAGACTACAACTACATTTATGGACTCTTCGACTTATGAAGAAGAAGATCATGATAAAGAAGTTTGTTTAAAGGATTTTTGAGTAGAAGGATATGCCTCTAAGATATCATCTAGGGCATCATCCAACATATCAAAATATTGTTTAGAAAAAGCATTATCAAAAGCATTAAAGTTTTGAAGAAAAAGATCTGGCATGATTTCATTCACGTCAGGTTCACCGAAATGTAAAGGAGGGGATTCACTACTCTCAAGACAATGGGGTCTTAAGGATAAAATAGCCCTCAGTTACCTCATGGATTAAAGCTCAGGTGATGAGATGAAGATTGAAAAATATTTATACAACTTAATCAAATAAATATTAAACTACTAATGATAAGAATAATGAAATTACTTAATTACAAAGATTAATGATAGAATTAAAATTTCTAGCATAAAGAAATAGAAAGTGCATAAACCACAAATTTTACCCTCAAAAGGATTTGCTCTCAACCGTGGACAAAAACACACTATGGGGATGTCTGCACCTCATGTTATCATCTTTGATGAAAAAAATATAAAATTCTAAAATCTAAGAAACCCAACTTGTCAAACTTGTACTTCTGCACACATATAGAATGAGAAAAATGTTGGGGGCTATTTTAGGGCTTGCCTCAGTCAAACCCCCATTTTGGTGTTTCCACCTCCATAGACAACCAAATAGATAGAGATAGATAAAATTCTTGAAATAAAATATATGTGATAGAAACAAAGCCTACAAAGGAGGAGAAACCCTATCTCGAATGTAAAAGACGAGTGATAGAAACAAACCCCACGAGGAGGAGAACCCCTATCACAAATAAGATAGATGAGATAAAATAGATAATATCAAATAGACAAGATAACAAGAGAGCATTACCAACAGCCCATGGCTCCTCTCTTGGCTTGATAAACATGATAAACTTGCATGCAAGAGAGCCTTGACTGTTGTTTGAGAGAAATCCTTGACAGAGCTTTGCTATGGAAGCAAGAGAGCATGGTGAGCAAGATAGAATGAAGAAAATAGAATAGAATGAGAGTGTAATGAAATAACTTGCACAATAGAATAATATGATATGAGATATGTTGAAAATACTGGATAATAACTGAGAATAACAAGCCACTTTGAGGGGGAAACCTCCAAATATAACTAATGAGAACACAATTCATAATATGATAATGAAATAAGACTCGTAACCTCCTATATATACCTATTTATGCCTAGGATATCACCTATTCCGACTTAGAAAATCATATATAAGCCCTAGGCTGACCTAACTAACTAAATAATAATATAATAATGCTAACATGACTTAATTAGGAGTTAAGATAGCCACAAGCCGACTATCCATAACCCGATGTACACTAATATTAAGGGCGTAGCATGCCCCCCTCTTCAAAGAATCATTGTCTTCAATGTGAATCAAGTGTGGATCCTTTTGAATGAACTCCTCATCTTCCCGTGTAGCATCTTCAATTGGAAAACTATTCCAGTGGATGAGATAGTCAGTGAGTGTTCTAGTCCTTAGCTTGTTTGTGTGTGTTTGACGAATGCACTCTGGCTCCAATATGATTCTTCCTTCTTCATTGAGCTCTGGTAATAATGTTTGAGTAGGGATATTGTGCCCAATTGCCTTCTTCAAGCAAGAAACATGAAAAAATGGATGTATCTTTGTTGTAGGTGGAAAATCCAACTTGTAGGTGACACTACCTATCTTTTGCATGATTTGGTATGGGCCATAATATTTTGGAGATAGCTTATTATTCTTTTTTTGTTGCTTCAATGAGATTTTCTTATAAGGTTGCAATCTCAAGAAGACCCAATCCTTGACTTCAAAACTTCTTTCACTATGGTGTTGGTCACCTATTGTTTCATTTGATTTAGTGTCATGGCTAAATTCTCCTTGAGTCCTGAAAGTTACTGTTGTTGATGAAGCAAGTGGTCCTCTACTGCTTGAACTCTTGGTGACATATTTAATGATGATGTGATGAAAGGAGGATGATATCCATAAAGTGCCAAAAATGGAGACATTTTTTATGATCTATGAAAATAAGTATTATACCACCATTCTTCTAGTGTTAGCCAATCTACCCATTGAGACTGTTTCTCTAAAGTGAAACAACATAGATATCCTTCCAAATACTTATTAACAACCTCATTTTGACCATCTAATTGAGGGTGGTATGAAGAGCTATGAGCCAATTAAGTACCCAAACATGAGAATAAATATTTTCAAAAGTGACTAGTAAAGATGGGATCACGATCACTCACAATAACCTTAGGTGTACCATGTAGCTTTTGTATATTCTCCAAAAAAACTTTTTCCACTGAATTTTCTCTAAAAGGATGTGATAATGCAATGAATGTGCATATTTAGTGAGGCTATCAACTACTACCATGATGACATTCTGACCTTTAGATTTGGGAAGCCCTATGATGATGTTCATGGATACCTCTTCCCAACCCTGGCTAGGAATAGATAAGGGTTGCAAGAGACCTCGTGTCTTAATTGTCTCCCCTTTATTCCTTTGACAAACTAAACATTCAACCACAAATTTTTGAACATCACCTTTTAGCCCTTCCCAAAAAAATCTTACTTGACCGATGATGTCTTCAAAAATCCTGAATGACCACCAACTAGAGACTCATGCAGTTCCTGAATGATGTCTTCAAAAGTTTGAATGACCACCAACTAGAGACTCATGAGTTCTATGAGAATCTTGTGTTTAAGAGTGGAATTCTTGAAGAGATACAAATGCTCTTTATACCAAAGAGTATCTCCCTTCCAATAAAACTTATTTGAACTACTAGTATCACTTTTTAATTGTTGGATGAGATTACTTGTCCCAACATCATTTTTCCACTTTGCTTTAGATTCTTCCACCCAATTTGCTCGTAATATTGAAAGGGTAAGCAATAAGGCTTCATCTTTCTCATCCTTCCTAGAAAGTGCATCTGCCACAATATTATCCTTCCCTTTCTTATATACAATCTCAAAGTCACATCCCAACATATTAGTGACCCATTTTTGTTGCTCTTAAGAAGATAATATTTGTTCCAAAAATATTTTAGACTATCATGATCTATCTTAACCTTGAAGTGATCCGGTGGATCTTCTAACCCCAAAATTGAAGTGTTCCCATTTCTCCAGAAGCAATGCCATGTATGAGCTCAAATATTGAATCTGGCGCAACTTGAACAGCAAAAAGAGTCCTTTTGCTCAAGTTATGCATCAAAGTTTGGTCAACCTTGGACCAGGAGGTCAGCCGAAGGCAAAAACTTGATGGACTCAGAACTGGTCGAAGAGATGTCACTGAAGGGCTCGATGACACAAACCCAATGATGTTCGTTTCGTTGAAATTCGAGTCCGTGTGTGAGATATCACGGTCAAACTTTGGTCAAAGGCCGGTCAACTCAGCTACCAGGGACGAGAAAAAGGATGGAATTTTGACATCATCAAAAAATGATCGAAGGTGGCATCATCGCGAAGGTCTCATCGTCACGATTCCAATGGCGTTCGTTTTGTGCAAATCAGAGCTCGTATGCACGAGATATCCTGGTCAAAGTCTCAGTTGACCAAGGTACCATGTGGTGCGGTTGATGACATCAGATGATGACTTGGCAGATGAGACATTGTATGGATGCTGAGCTAGACCAACCAGATGTTACATGTCGCCTGCATCGACGTATGTGACAGGATGACATCATCAAGGTCGTGAATTGGCCGACACGTCCTCTCGATGACGTGTAATGATGGAGGGAGGACTTGGTAGCTGATTGGTTCCTTGGGTGAATGATAGCTTGACACATGGCATGATCGGGCTGTACACGTCTCCTTTGAATATTCCTCTGTCGGGCGAGTTTGTTATTTTTAACAAAATTGTATGAGAGTTGAACCCGTGACTTCTACCTTATTCCAACCGTTACACCAGTGCTGACTTTATTGCCGTATGCATGGTTTTGTTTTGTTATTGAGAAGTTTCTAAGCATGTGGTAAAAATAGAAGGCGGTGGGTTTGGAACCCCGAACCGGGCCTCTGAAAGGTTGGATAGCTGCTGCTCCGGCGTCTTGTAATATGTGGGACGGGTTTTAATAACTCTTAACAAGGCCGAAAAGCATAAACTAAATAACCATTTTGGTTATTAGTTGTGTTTTAAAATTAAATACAAACAAAAACCACCCTAAACAACTCAAGCCCGAAATGATATAAAATAAGGGCTCAAACAATTTTTTATTTGTTATTTATTAATAAGGGGGGTTATTGTTCGTTTTATGGGAAAATTCCAAAAAAATTGGTTTTAACCAAATAGGCCCAACTTCAAGTATAAAAGGGAGACTAGGAGAGTCTTCCTCACTCATCCAACTCAATTCAACTCAATCATCACATTTGGAGTTGATCACTCTCCATCCCATTCTCTTAGTCTTTGAGAGGCTTTTTGTGAGAATTTTTAGAGGGAATTAGGAGAGTATTTGAGTTGTGATGGAATGATGTTCTAATCTTGTAGTAGATCCTTTAGGCAGAGTCAGTTTCCTTACTCTTTGTTAATCATCCCTAGCCTTGAGAGCTTTTGAGAGGGGTGTGAGTGAGAGACTTTTTGTATGACTTTGTGGATGAGCTACAAGATATTGTAAAGCAGTGTTGCAAGAGGCTCCAGTGGAGATTGTACTGCCATTTCAGAACATTTCAATAGATTGGTCACTCGAGTTGAGCTCGACCCGGAGACGTAGTCACGTTTGTGGCGAACTCCGTAATCAAATTGGTGTCTTCTTATCTCTCTCTTGGTTCTATGTTTTGAATTCTCTCTGATTAATGTTCCTGCTACTCCATTGTTGATGTCTTTATGCCTTTGTTCATAATCACTTAAGCAACGTTTGTCATAGATCCCTTCCGCTTTACGGATCATGAAGTGTCTACCCATTAGATAAGGCCTCCATTATTTAACTTTGTGAAGGTTCACTAGCATTTCCTTCTCATAAATAGGTTTGAGATGATTCTTACCCTTTAATTGACAACTCTCAAAAGCAATTGGTTGACCTTCTTGCATGAGAACTACTCCTATCCCATTTTCAAAAGCATCACATTCCACAATTAATTCCTTGGTGAAGTCGGGAGTGGCAAGCATTGGATTTGTACACATGGCCTCCTTCAATCTCTCAAATGCTACATTAGTGGACTCATTCCAATGAAAATAATCCTTCTTCAATAGAGCAGTGAGGGGTGCTGCTATATGGCCATTATTCTTCACAAATATTTTGTAGTACCCTGTCAATCCTAAGAAACCCCTCAATTTCTTAATAGTTTTTGGAATAGGTCATTCCATGATAGCCTTAATTTTGTTAGGGTCCACCTTTAATCCTTCATGTGAAACTATGTATACCAAATACTCCACCTCCTTAAGGCCAAAAGTACACTTGGATTGCTTAGCATAGAGTTGATTATCTTCAAGTATTTGTAATGCTTGATCTACATGTTGCAAGTGCTCTTCCCATGTCTTGTTGTAAATCAATATATCATCAAAGAACACTAATACAAACTTCCTCACAAATTTCTTAAAAATGGAATTCATCAAACTTTGGAATGTAGATGGTGCATTGGTAAGATCGAATGACATCACCAAAAATTCATAATGACCCTCATGAGTTTGAAATTATTTCTTACAAATATCTTCTTCCTTAATTTGAATTTGGTGATAACTAGATCTAAGATATAACTTGGTAAAATGCATAACTCTATTCAATTCATCTAGCAAATCATCAATGAATAGAATAAGAAATGTATCTTTAATGGTGTACATGTTGAGAACTCTATAGTATATACACATGCACCAAGTTTCATCCTTCTTATGTACCATCACCATAGGTGAGGATTAAGCACTTTGGCTATGCCTAATAATTCCTGCCTCAAACATCTCCTCAATAATTTTTTCCATCTCACTTTTTTGTATGTGTGGGTACCTATAAGGCCTGATGTTCAATGGTTGGCTCCCTGGAACTAGTTGTATGGCATGATCATGATCCCTCTTAGGAGGAATTCCTTTAGGAATATCTCCAAGAATCACTGAGTGACGATCAATTATTGCTTGTAAATCTAGATGTGTAGGAGCATTAGATTGAGAGACTTTTAATGAACATAACTGGGCCGCAAATCCATCAACTCTTTTCTTAAGCAACTTTTTCATTTGATGAGAGCTTACCATATATGGGGACTTTGCATTCAATCCCCTTAGCTCTACTACCTTTCCTTCTGATTAAAATCTCATGAATAGTTCTTGGAAGTTCATCTCATTTGTTCCCAATTTAGTAAGCCATTGTACTCCCAAAACAATATCTATTACACCCATGGATATCACATACATTGGGCTATCAAGGTGATAATCTCCCATGGATAATTTAATGCTATGAAACTTTCTAGAACAACCAACTATACCACCATATGCAATCAAAGCCTAAAACTCTGGAGTTGGATATATAGAACAATTTAGATGAGTAGCCAACTTTTTGTTGATGAAATTATGATTACTAACTGAGTCGATCAACACTGTTACTTTCTGCTTCTTTAAGAAACCCACTACCTTGAGAGTTTGTGGAGCATTGAAACCTGAGAGTGCATGACAAGAAATTATTGGTTGAGGGTCATGTGATTCCTCATTTGGATCCCATTGATCCCCTAATAAGGGATCCTCCTCTTCTTCCTCACTTGGACCTTCAATATAGAACAATTTCTTTTCACTACATTTATATCCTCAATTGTATTTTCTATCACAATTGAAACATGACCCTTTTTCTCTTTTCTCCTTAATTTGTTGTGGATTCAACCTAGTAGGTTGAGGAAGAGAAGGTTTTGAATATCTTTTCTCTCTTGTCACATTATCCCCTTGCTTCTTAGGAATCAAATACTTCTCTACCCTGCGTACTAAGATAAAAGACTCATTTATAGAGCTAGGAATAAACATGTGTACCTCATGTTGAATGTGATCCTCGAAACCACCCAAGAATAAATCATTCAATTTATCCTCTATAAATGTATCCACTCTTAAGAATAGATTTTGGAATCGCTGAATATAATCCTTAACCAATCCTATTTGTCAAAGTTTAGCAAGATGGCTAAAGAAGTTGTCTGTCACACTATTGCTATATTGTGCTTGGAGTTCCTCCATAAAAATTAACCAAGAGATAGTGAGACCTTTTTTCCTTCGATGAGTACAAAGACTACGATACCAAATGAATTGATTTTGTTCTAGATATAGGGAATCCATCGTGACCTTTTGTCCAATTGGGACCTGATGTACTTCAAAAAAATTCTCCATTTCATGTATCCATGTTAGAGGATCCTTTCCATCGAACTTGTGCATATCCACCTTTGGAAACAAATTCCTAGATCCCATACGAGTATTAAAATTTGGGTCAATATTAGTTGACTTGGAAGTTTCACCTTGGTTGCTTGAGAACTCCTTTCTTGGTTCATTCATATAGGTGCTTAACATGCTTTGTATGTCTGATATATCTCCTCTTAGGTTATACATATCCATCTTCATTGAGTAAATGTCTTCCTTGACCTTACTTATTTCCTCATTGGGGTTAATATCCTCTATTTCTACCTCATCCTTATTAGGGGTTTTCCCCCATGTGAAAACATTCTTTTTGCCTCTTGTTGCAAGCCCCATCATGATGGAAACCAATAATTTTGCAATAAATCACACAAATCAAACTCAAATTCTTTGAAAATTTTATTGCAACTTACTAGGGCCAAGTTACCACTTACCCAAAAAAAAATCCAAGAAATTAGTAGATTTATAGCCTTGATAGCAAATTTGTTGGAAACCCTAATTTTGCAATAACTCACTTATTTTTGGTCCAAATTTTCCAATTTTTTTCATGTAGACTCCTCTATTATGTCTTAAAACACCCAATAAAAATTAGGCTCCAATTTGACAGGATTTTGAGATATATGCAACTTCCAAATAAATTGTCTAGAAACCCTAATTATGCAATAATTCTCTCAATTCTACTCCAAATCCTCTAAAATATGGATTGAAGCTTCTTTAATATGTTGTTAAAAAACCCTTTAAAAATAAAATAAAAATTCACAAAATAATGAAAGATATGCTCTCTGCAAAATTGCCTCCAATATTGAGAAAATGCCTTGCCTCTATGGTGCCAAGATCATGCTCTAATGCCACTTGTAAAGAAATAACTTGCACAATAGAAGAATATGATATGAGATATTATGAAAATACTAGATAATAACTGAGAATAACAAGCCACTTTGAGGGGGAAACCTCCAAATATCTCCAATGAGAACACAATTCATAATATAATGATGAAATAAGACTCACAACCTCCTATATATACCTATTTATGCCTAGGATATCACCTAGGCCAACTTCGACAACCCTATATAAGCCTTAGGCTGACCTAACTAACTAAACAATAATATTATAATGATAATGTGACTTAATTAGGAGTTAAGATAGCCACAAGTTGATTATTCATAACTTGATGTATACTAATATTAAGGGTGTAGCAAAGAGAAAGCAAGATAGAGCAAGAGAGAGTAATAATGAATGAGATAGTGAAAAATGAGGTTTTGTGAGGTTGCATGGGTGGGAGGAGCCGTTACATCCATGTTTCTGCCACATTGACATGTTCCATAGGTAAATGACATAGAATATTCCCATTTGAATCTTGGAAAGTTTGGGGACACTAGCATGTTGTGGGAACATCTACACATCGTGCAAGTGTCCTATTCAAAACTTTACAAGAATGAAGCATTCACGTTGTTAGTGCTTCATCATTTTTTCCTATGAAGTCAAAATTGTGAAATTATGACTTATAGGTTTTTGTCATAAATACGGTGGCCTAGATGCGCAAGTGTGAAATTGCCACAAGGTGCATGTTTACGATGCCACACATACATTCATTGATTCATTCATACATACATACATACATACATATATACAAACATATATGTATGTATGTATATATGTGTGATTTTAATCATAGTAATAGTTAAATACACCAGATCCATATGGATTTAAGCCATATTTAACTATCCAAGCTACAATCCCAATGAGATGTTCGAAAGCTTCAAAAATAAGTAACTATTAAACTAAGCATGGAATAAACCATGAAAGCATAAAAGAAACCTAATCTAGAACTCCAAACCTTATCCCGTTGGGGGATTGGTGTCATAGTGATATGGAATGATGACCCTTTCCTAATCCCTTGGATAATACAAGTGTCTAATCGAACTCCATTGATGAAAGCTTAAGATAAAATGGATGAAACTATGTTGAGGATGAATGAAAGAGATGAAAAAGCTTGATTTTGGATGAAAGGATGAATAAAGATAGTATTCAAACAAGCAAGATAACTTTTCTTTGATGGAAGTGGATCCATTTCTCTCCAAAATGTGAGGTATTTATAGGAGAAAATTGTGAATGAAGAGCCAAGATTGATTTGGTCAATCAATGGTCAAGATGGAATCAAGGGTGAAGACATGGATCAAGGATTCTCATCAATGGATGAGAATCAAAGATCACATGGATCAAAGAATCAATCAATGGCTCACAATGATTCAAACAAACACACTTTCAAAGTTGTTAGAGAGTTTGTTATAAAGTTTGTTAGGAAAGAATATTCCATTTTGAGAGCCAAATAGAAGAATATTCCATTGAAATATTCCTTATGAAAGTGGATGGGTGAGGAAAATTAGTAATTAGTTAATTAAAACAAATTTTTAATTGTGCACATCGAGGAATATTGATATGCTCATTAAACAATTGATTTATTTAATGAAAAGGAGATGCAAATGACATTTAATTTACTAATTTAGGATTATTCAATTAAATGGGAGGACATAAGGTGTTTAAATTAAATAATTTGTATTATTCAATTAAATAGGATGAAAGGTGAATGTGAAAGGGGGTGAATTAACCTAATAAAACTAATTAGATTAATAGATGAAAATGATGAATTTAATTAAATAACTAGGCTTATTTAATCAAATTGGCAAAAAGAAGATGAATTTTAGGATGAAATGATGTTAGTGACTAGATTCAAGTGTGTAATATTATTCGGGACAATTTTAAACTTGTCTACAATATGTATGTATGTATATATGTATATATGTATGTATGCTGTATGATATATGTGTGTGTACATACATACATACATACACACACATATATCTGCCTATATATACATATTATATATGTATATATGTATGTATGTATGTATGTATGTATGTATGTATGTATGTATGTATACATACACACACACACACATATATATATACAATTTTTTTATATGTGTGTATGTATATATGTGTATGTATATGTATATATGCATATATATAGGGTAATCAATGAATATAAATTCACATGAATTCCCTAAATTTTTGGACTTAGTCTAAACATTACTAGTGATACATAAATAATAGCGAGTTCATTTTGGTTCATAAGATTCAAAGCCTTTCTTTTATATTTAATGAATTACTTAGTTGACAAATTTAGTTAACTCTATGTTAAATTCTTAACTATTAGATTTCTAGGGCAGATCTTAACCGTAAATTTATGACGGTAATTCTTAATTGTTGATTCACTTGATTGACTCCCTAATTAAAGTTGTGTCCCCATGAAAAAGAGAATTATTTGAAGATCTAAAATTTTCAAATTCAAAATGGACATTGATTAAGGCTAAATCTATAGAATTCCAATATTTTCTAGAGTAAATAGTTAAGGGAGAAAATAGTTAGGGAAAATTGTCCTTGACTACTCCAAAAAGTCTTGGTGGGTTAGACCAACCAAGGATGCCACATGTTTGCACTAGAATAATTCAGGTCTTTGACACAATAACTTTTGAATATTGGAACTAAAACCTAACCAAGACAAATTTATGTCAATTTCATGTCTATAGGATCCATCAAAATTTAGACATTATTGTTGTGAAGCTATAATGATACATAGATCCACCTTGAGATCTGAATTACCAACAAACTATGTAAATAGTTTTAATCACTCATGGTAGGTACTACTAGCTCCCCCTTGTGATGCATGAACCTTTATAATTTATAAATCCCAAGGCGTGACACTTGAGAGAGAAATAATAGACATTATAAATATAGACCATCAAAGCCTCACATTCGAGACAATGTTACATATATGATGTCTTGTTGATATTTGCATCTCCCTTGTCTTCACCTAACAACTTATACACTTATGCAAGATATTGCATGCATGACCTTTACAAGGAAAAACATATCATCTATGTGCAAAGTTAATAGCAATTTTATACCCTTCCCTTCATATTATATTAGCACTCCCCATATATACAAGATAGACATTTACACTATCATGCAATTCAAATAGATTCTTCTATTCTATTTAAAACAACTACACTTTCTTTCAAAACTTCAAATTAACTTTACTTATGAACCCATCTCAACATATCCATTACATGATTAAGGGAGAGAGGCCCATAGTGATACTATCTATAGCTATGTCTCTATCAACCTCTATATTATATCTCCTACAATCTTATCTCTTGCACTCTACCACTACTATCCTAACTAACAAGGCATTAACCAAGTGCATATATGTAGTTTTTACTTACACTGTAAATTCCTATATGTTCTATATGACATAAATGTTGTACCCACTATTATGTAAATGCCTATCTCTTCTACATGATGAAATATTATTGTCATGATTATGTAAATGCCTAGATATTGTGTATATGCCTCTAACTATTTTAAAATTTTAATGCTTATCTATTCTAAAGCATGTAAGTGTTGTAGCCACTATAGTGTAAGTACATATATGGGGTTTTTAGCTATACTATTAATGCTTATCTATTATCTAATATTTTTTTTTTATAGGTGAACGATTTTGACTGGAGCTATGAACTAGTAGGGCCACATTTGGGGGATGTCATCCTCGTCAATCTATCTCAAGCATCTTCTGATCTGATTTTGATGATGAAAAAAGCGGATTTGATTTTGCCGATTTCTGATTTTGATGACGGTCTCGAAATGTCGATCCTCGACGTGGATTTGATCTGCCAAAGGATTTGTCGATGACGAGGATTCTGGATTATGATCGATTTGTTTGATCCTTCTTTTCCTTATTTCTTCATCACTCTTTGTGACCCCTCCTATCACGCCTCCTCATTCTTCTCGCTTGTCTTTTTGCCTCGGTCGGTCCACCACATGCTGTCGACCACTCACACAGCCTCCACCCCTCCCCGCCTTCAAGAACCACCTATCTCCACACGTCACCCTCTGATCTTCTAATCATTGACATCCTCCAAATATCTCACCCCCACACACCTTGGTGGGAATCAAACACCTTATGTAGTGTTTCCATTATCAAGCAACCAATCGTTGCAATATGGGGTCAACCCTCAAATCTATTATATATTATTAATGCCTATATATTATAAATTATGTAGATGTTGTAACCAATGTACAATAATTGCATATATGTCTTCTTTCCCTCTCATCCACCCACAATAACTCTACGTCCCTTCCTATTTACTTTTCCTAGTATAAATTAGTTACTCCAAGCATAGTTGCTAGAAACACACTCAAATGTGTGAGGCTCACCAATCAAGCAATCCAAATTTCAAACATATTAGAAAATTTTATCCACTGTCAAACATATTAGCAAACTTAATTATTCCTACAACCATCAAATCCATTAATTCATCTCACATGAATCGTTCAACCCAAATAAGATGAAGAAACTTAAGACTTCAAATTAAACAAGCATTCAACTAAATCAATCAAATTATCAAATTAATAACATTTACATCATATAAGAATAGAAACAATAGTGGCAACAACATTTACATCATATAGGAAAATAAACCTAACCTAGTATGAGGTGGTAGCATTTGGGAGACTTGGTTTTCCAAAGGCATTTTGTGTTGCTCTACATTGCAGTGTGTTGGCTAATAGATTTGCACCTTTTAAATTTATGATATGAATTTAACTCTTTGCCCAAATGAGATGCAATAAATCATCAACATTTGAGTTAATTATTTCTATGTGAAATAATTACTCTTTGAATTTTCAAGAGGTACAAATCCATCTTTAGATTTTCAATAAAATCTTGAAAACATAAATTCAAAATGATGTGTGTTTTTCACCAGAAAGCAAGAAAGGAATGAATCTTCAATGCTCAAAATATTTAAATCATTGAATGTAATGAATATGAGAACAATATAACTACTCATACACATACCAACATAATATCCCACTTAAGTGAAATGAAAAGGTTAATTCAATATAACACCAAAACTAAAATTAATCATCCAAATGAAATCGTTATTCCTCCACACATAAATGATATAACTCTAGGAATTAATTAAACACACAGATTCAAATAAAATTCCCTTTCATCCAAATGAAATTAATAAATGTACAAAAATGTAAAGTTTTCAATTCTTTAATTGCTATATAAAAAATGTGGTGTTGTTAAGAGAGATTCAAGTTCAACTTAATTACATAAATACCAAGCGGGTGTAACCGCTTCTTTTAAAATAACTGCTAAATATTAAAGAAATTCTTTAACTTTATAACATAATGCTTATAAAGCATAATTAAAACAAATAAATCATTTTTGGGGTGGTGCTTCCTTGGTCACTCCTTCGGCTAACTAGGATGTTGATGTGCCATCCCTAGCTCGATATGCATATTAAGCCTTTACGCTAGGTGGCATATCTCCATGTTGAGGGATGATGATATTTTTAGCTCCATGTTTCCAAAGAGCTTTGTTTGATATTCCCACCTCAAGTTTTCCCACATAATTTGTAGCAAGCCCAATAAACTGGAACAAAGCTAGGTCGATACGAGTGAGATTCCTTAGGATTTCAACATTGAACTGTTGCTTGTTATAGATACTATCAATCATCCCTTTGAAACTCCCCTTTAGTATTTCTTCATCCTCATCCTTAGTGTTGTCTTCTTTCTTAAGGTGGATACTGATACCCAAGAGGTTCTTCTAAATTTCATCCCTAATAGTGTTGCATTCATTTAATACTTTATCAAATTCTAGTATGTTCTGTTTGACAACAAAGAGATTTCATTCTATACTCCTCTTCCATATGACACATCTATTGTCTGCAATATTCAAGAGGATATTTTCACTAACCAACCTATCATAGCCCAATTCCACCATCCCCTTGAAGTCACCATTAGTAGTTGTCCAAATGGCCTCCTCATGTTTA